>JAKSZP010017114.1:0-279130 GCA_022478985.1 Massospora cicadina
GGCCTATAGCTGATCAGAATTCGCAGATATGTGGGTTGTTTTCCAGTGTGATGCAGAAGAGGCGAGATACACTGCCATTGGGGAGGTTGATGGTCACCGTTCATGGAATGAGGGTGATATCCTCTACCACGTTCTGATCGGGTTCTATAATGGCTATTGCCTTCCCTGTACACAGGTGGGGCATGAGGGGGAATGTCTCAAATTCAAACTGTTTGATTATGCCATAACCTTTGAGGCCCCCGCGGAGCTCATCTGCAAGGATATCACAGTGCACGGTGCTCAGAAGTCAGTCAAATACAATGAATAGGTCATTTGCCTCATTCCATCATGTGCGCACCATGTGGATGGTGCGGTCTTTGTTGTTAATTTTTATGGAGAATATGATTCTTGCTGCTTCCGCCACTTCCTCCTCGGACATGAACCTGACGTCCACCCATCCTCTATGTAAATTTTTATAATTTACTGAGACAGTGTTCAGGAAAGTTGTGGAGAAGGCCTCCCCCATTTTTCCCATGCTTCGAGGGAAGAATCACTGACCATAATTCTAAGGCTGTGCTCAAGGGAGGACAGGGGTTGGGAGTGATCCATTTTGGTATATGCGCCCATTTTTTGCAGAAATTGCAAAACTCCGGGTGCAGTGCTGTGCTCACCCTTTTTGGTGGGAGGGTGTGTCAACATTCTGCTGGGGCATTTTTCCCTGGTGGGTTGGGAGGGCTTCAGGCCTTTCGCGACGGCCACTTTCGCCCAACTGGTGTTGTTGCGGACAAATTTGCATATTTTTCCTGGTTGATTGTTAATCTCAGAGAAATTGCGTAGAATCATGTTTCTAAAAGTGATAGTAACGGGAAAGAAAAGCCCTATATAAAGGATCTTAGGAGCAACCAAAACCATATGCAATACAAATGCTTGATCAAGCTTCCTTGGACAAGCTGGATTCTGCTGTGGATGCACCAACTCTGAAAGGTGTAAATTTCGCTCTTCCAGTAGACGTCATTGTTAAAGATTATCCTAAAGTTGGTGAGGGGTTAATGAGTTTTTTGAAAAATAGATCCCATAAATATCCATGTATGGACAGTCAATATTCTTCTTTAATCCAAATGTACATACTGTGATTTTTTAATAAAGAATAGCATTTGCGCTATAACAGATACAGATGCTCTAGTAACATAGTTTCCACTAAATGATGGCGAAGTTAATGTTAAATCCTGATGTGGACCATCAAATGTTGTATGGGACTGCTGGAGCAGACAGCACCATCTCTGAGTGAGTGTACAGTGCACTACCTTTGAAATTTGGGTACATTATCATTTTAGCTCCAGAGATTGTTCTACTAAACAAAAATTATGACTTGATAATCGGAACCACTTTCCTGCAACATTTGGGGCTGTTGTGAATACAGCATAGAAGACCTTCACAATTTTGGGAAAGCGAATTCCAATTTACTAGAATCTAGTGGAGTGCCAAAGGATCCAGTGCACATGAGCCATATCAACTTTGCATATAGTGATGGTGTGATCCCTGTACTCTATCATAGATTAAAAAACAAGACTTGGCCCCTTCCTCAGAAGATATATGAATATCAAGGAATACCACTCTAAGCTGCAGGTCCTATATCTATTCCTTCTGGACACTAAGTTCTAGTGAACAATGAGTTTGATGTAGAAGTGCCTTCTGCGCTCTATGGGGAAGTCATTAGCCTCTATTGGCAAACACAGCTTGAGCCTCATGTGGCTCCATGGATTATACTTCCAGGCTATAATAATATTAAGGTTTCTAAGAAAATTTATAGAATGAACCAATGTAAAACTGCTGACACCAAATAGTAGCATATTTACACATTTTCTCAATAGAAGAGGTTCTTCAGTTTCATGAATTCAGTTCATTATATAAATTTAGTCTACTATTCGAGGCACTGGCCAGCATAATGATTATGGTACCACGGAATAATTTATTAGTGCTATTGGAAGAACAAAAAACCAAGCAATAGCTTAGTTTTTAGAAGTACAAGGAGATTTTTGCTGTCATCAATCACAATTTATGGTGTGCTTGTGGGGTGGTCCATTGAGTGGACTTAGGTGATCATGATTCCATAAGGCTTATCTGATCCACTGTTTGAGGGCAGCGGAAGATGTTGTCACTAAGGAAATTGCTAAGTCGCTGGAGCAAGGGATGCTCAAAATGTTCAATAGTTCATGGGCTTCACCCGTTCTGATTGTAAAAAAGAAGGACAGCACCAACTGCATAGTAATAGACTATCAGAAGCTCAATAATATTACAAAAAAGGACTTGTACCTCTTGCCGCGGATTGACAATGCTTTGGATCAGTTAGGGGGAGCCTGTTACTTCTCAGCGATGGCTTAATATCCAGTTACTTGCAAATCAGTTACTCACGGAAGAAAAAGAAAAATGCGCTGTAATCACCTCCAAGGGCTTTTTTCAACTAAATCAGAAGACTCAAGGGCTGTGTAACACCCCAGCTATGTTCCAATGAGCCATGGACACTATTCTCGGTGACATGAAGCTACCATGTGTCCTCATTAACCATAATTTTATTAATGTCTTCTCTCAAACTTTTTTGGAGCACTTCAATCATCTAGAAGCAGTATTCCGCCAGCTCGCTGAGGTAAACATCAAAATTAAGCCTTAAAAAGTAACTTCTTAGAAGATTAGTTGGAATACCTGTGGGTTTGTGGTAGACTCTAAGGGGCTGAAACCACAGTTGGCCAAGGTGGAGGCCATCCACAAAATGACTAACCCAATCTAACTGAAACATACAGGTATTTTTGGGATGGTTAGTTACTACTGGCGTTTCATCCCTAACTTTAGCATTATTTAGGGCCTCTATTTGAGTTGTTAATAATGGATTCTGTGTTCAAATGGATGGAACGTTGTCAATATGCCTTTAAATACAGTTCAGACGGCGCTGATTAGTGCACTGGTGTTATGCTATCCAAAATTTGATAGGGAGTATGTTGTTCAGATGGATAATCCTTTCCACTGTTGGGGCGGTACTTTTCAGAAAGATGATGAGGGAGAGGAGCATCCTGTTGCGTACTACAGTCAAAGTCTGAACTGCCATGATTGTAATTATACTGTGACTGAGTGGGCGTGCTTAGCAGTTGTTAATTCTCAGCATAGATACTTGATTCCGCCGAGTTGGTTTGCACAGGGTATTAGCCACTGAACGACCAAATCAGACAATATGAAGATCGCCAATTCTAATTAAAACTTAATAAACTTTGCACGGAGCTATTGCCCCTTATTTTCACCTTTATCATTTTACTAATTTGAAGACCTCTTTGCAACAACCTAATTACTAAAAAAGTCCCCTCTCAATCCTCCAGTGACTCTTTATATCTCAATTCCCCAAGTTGGATGCATCCTCAGCTTGGTAGTCTTCTATTCGTTTTCCCTTTTATTAGAAACTCTTATTTATATCGAATCTTGGTGCAATTCCCCCTTTCTCGCAAATTAGTCGACATTTCAAATGATTATTATTTGTATACCTCTTTTTGACAATCTCGAGACTTATCTCAATTCCCCCTCCAATCCACCGGTATGGTTAGCATATATCCAGTCATATCAACTTCCCAACATTACCCCCACCTTTGACTGGATGATATGCTCTTACTGTTTGTATGTTCAAAGAAACTCTGCATGAATTCAGTTGATTATCTTTCCCCCACAGGTTCCTTGATGGTGTAGACATCTATGCCGGTCTTCTCAAATATCTTGAACAGGACAACCTAGATGCTAGAGAGCTTGTTTTTCCTCCCAAAATGTGCTGATCATGAAATAAAACATGGTCCCCTACAGCGAACAGCAGAAGTCTGCTTTATCTCTTCTGATTGGCTGCCTCATTGCAAATCTTATTAGCCAAACTCGTATGGTAAGCTTCTGTTTGCAGCTTGATCAATGTATCCATAAAAGTAATCAAAGATCTCTGGGGGTCCACCCCACCAGTATCCTCCACACACAAGTAAAGTAAGGCAGGCAGAGCCGGATGTCAACCATACAGCAGTTGGAAAGGGCTCTTACCAGTGAATGAATGATAGCTGATATTATATGCAATCACAGCTGTAGGTAGAAGGGCACTCCATTCCAAGGGATGATCCTTTGCAAATTTACGGAGTATGTTCACTTGGGTTCCGTTAAGCCGCTCCACCATTCCATTTGATTCTGGATGATATGGGGTGGTCAAAACCCCGCTGATCGCCATCAATTTGTTTGACTTTGATAGAATTTGTGAAGTAAAATTGTTTCTGTTATCCGTTAAAAAGAATTATGGGCAGCCATGTCATTGTATAACACACTCCATAATTTATTTGGCAATGGTGACCTCTCCCAAGTCATCAATGGCCATGGCCTCCACCCATCGAGTCAAATGTTTGATGGTGATGATTATATACTTGGATCAATTGGAGCTAGTTGGCAGAAGTCCCACTACATCAATGGAAAAGGTGTGCCAGGTGAAGAGAGGTTTAACCAGCTGGTAAGTAGTTTTCTTGTGGAATGGTTTTTCCACTTGACAATGATGGCAACAACTAACCGTTTCTAATATGTCATAATGCATACTCTCCCAATAGTATTGGTTGCAAAAACTCAAGCAAATTCCGCAATCTTCCATGACCTACAGTCAGATGAGCATCTATAGTAATTGTAGGTCTGGACGAAGGTTTAGGGAAACTCAATGTCAATTCTCTGATCCACTTATATAGTTCACCTCACATCAGAAAGTATCTTCTCTAAATCCATCTAATACCTTGATAACATGCAGCATCTCATCCTGGTATATGTTCACCACCATCTTCTCATACATTATGTCAGCTAAATCCGCTGTGATAGCAACCGTTGGAAGCTGGGAAAGACAATCTGAATTTTGATGTTTTGCTCCCAGATGGTGTATAATCTCAAAATCGTACGCCTGGAGCTTCAGTGCCCTACATGAAAGCCGCCCTTCCGGTTCACACAGATTCTGCGGCCAATGCAAGGAAGCGTGGTCCATCACTACTTGGAATTGTACCCCATGTAGATATACCCAAAACTTTTTGTAAGCATAAATCACCGCTAAACACTCCCTCTCAGTACAGTGTAGTTCCATTTGTGACAGCTCAAGCTTTGACTACAAAATGCAACAGGATGCTCTATGCTAACATCGTCCTTCTGAGATAATACTGCCCCTATAGCAGTGAGGAAAGCGTCCATTTGCACTATGAACTGTTTGTAAAAGTTGGAATATTGCAAAGTGGGTGCGCTTGCTAACGCGGTCGCAACACATCAAAAGAGTTCTGGCATCAATTCATCCAATAGAAAGAAGTGTTTTTCTTTAACAACTCGAAAAGTAGGGCCCCAATACAACTGAAATTGGGAATGAACCGTCATTAATACCTGAACATCCCCAAGAACACTTGATTGTCCCACTTACTACCTGGGCGAGTCTTTTTGGTTATCACTTCCACCTTAGCTGGCTGTGGTTTAAGCTCATTTGAATCCATGACAAACCCAAGGTATCCAATTGTTTTTTAAAGAAATGGCACTTCTGAGGCTTAATTTTGATAATAACAGCTGCGAAACACTGAAACACTTGTTCCAAATGGGCAAGGTGCTCAGCAAACACCCTCAGGAACACATTGATATCATTAAGGTATACTAAGACGCAGGACAATTTTAAATCCTCCAGAATTGTATCCATGGCATACTGTAACATAGCCGGGGCGTTGCACAACTCTTGTGGCATGTGAGTTGGCTGGAATAACCCTCTCAAAGTGATGATAGCGCATTTCTTCCGTTCTGCTGATGGTAATTCGATCTGCCAGTACCCCAAGATCAGATCCATAGCGGAGGTATAATACGCCCCTCACAATTGGTCCAATGCATCATCAATCCGCAGAAGAGGGTAAGAATCCTTTTTTTTACATTATTGAGCTTATGATAGTCAATATCTACTAAATTCGAGCCATCTTTTTTCTTTACAATGAACACCAGTGATGCCCACGGACTGTTTGACAGCTCTAGCATCCCCTGCACAATAATTTTATCCACCTCATCAGAGACAACCTCCTCCACTGCTTTGGAACATCTAATAGGTTGAGATCGAATGGGAGAGTGATCCCCTGTATCTATCTAATGTATCACCCCTTGAGCGCACCCCAAATCATGATTGTCATGTGAAAAAATATTGCGATAATTTTCAAATAATGACATAGCCCGTTATTGCTGTTACGCCAATAATCCAGTAAGCACTCCTCATGAAACCACAGTCAATACACCAAATGGAGAGCTTGTCAGTAGTCTGAGATCCTCCCAGGAGCCAAAATCATGAATACAGCGAACTTTCTTTGTAAAAAAGAAAAGTGTAAAAAAGCAACCACTTGTAAAACTGGATCATCATTGTCTCCATCTGTAAGTTCGCTAGCAGCACCTTCGCCTCCCCATTCCCAGGTAGCAGTAACCCTGGAGCCACATGTGGGTTGAGCTGAGAGTGCTGATGAGGAGCCATGATTTCTCCATAAAGCCCTTTAGGGACATTGATTTCAAGCCCAGTTCCTACAATGCACTGATGTCCAGATGGTAGGCTCAAATTGCTTGCTTCCCGAAATGGAATCCCTTTGTACTCATAAATCTGATTGGGGAAGACCCTGGTACGCTGCTTCAGTTATTGATAATGAACAGAAATCACTCCATCACCATATGCTAGATTGATTTGACTAGAGCAGAATGGATCCAATGGGATTCCACAAGAGGTAAAATAAACAGGAATCAGTTGTCCTAAGATATTAAGATTTTCCTCCACCATATTTATCACAACACCAAATTTCCTCATAAACGCTGCGCCAATTAACATGTCGTAGTTGTTATTTGGCAGAACCACCGCTGGTGTGGAAGCCTGGACTGACCCAAATCGTAAGGTCAATGTACTATAGCCCTTAGAAACAGTGCTATGTGTCCCCTGCAGTTCCATATACTAATTGATAATTGACATCTTATTTTAGCAGAAGCTTAGCCACCAACTGGGTAGAGATATGTTCACAGGAGCTAGCATAACAATGATAGTGCGGATTTTTGTGTTTTTTACAAAAATGCCACAATAAGTACATTCCATGTAAGAGGAACCATCATTGTTTATTACGTGTACGTCCAAAGGCTTTGTGTTACTTAAAAAGGAGGAGATGCCCGTGCTGACCTGAGGATACTCATTGACAATTTTCTCCACTGAAATGGCAACATTAACCCCTACTAAGGATGCAGCGGCCATCAAGGGATCCGCGTTACTTGTGCCAGTCTGTTCCAAGATTTGCCACGCATATGGCTTCTGCATGTCCTGGCAGAACTCAGGCCTTGGGGGTAAATTTTTACTTTTAGAAATGGAAATTGGGGTACCTGATGGAAGCTGTTGGTATAGCAATTCATCTGAATGAGTTTCTAATCCTACCCAATTAGATGCTTGGGAATTGTTAGGGACAATTGGATTGAACAAAGCGGAGGTAGAGCATCACATCTCTAATCCACTCGAGCTTTTCCCTTCTTGGTTTCCTCAGGTGACATCGCATACACTTGTGTTTTGAAAGGGCAGTTGGCTGCATAACGCTTTCTCGTCTGCATTGGAAGCAAGTATTTATAAAAGGTTTACATATATAGCTTGCAGCAGAAGGACCAGTGTAAAAAAAGGTATGTTTCCAAGGTTGCGAACAAAATGGCATATTGTACCTAGCTCAAAAAGGATTAGCAGATCTGTATGATGGATGAATATGTTCCAGCTGTTGATAGCTTGGTCATTGCAGTCCATACTCTGAAGAGTTCAGTGCAGGGATAGCAGAGGGTTTTAGGGCTATATTAGGGGTGCTGATCATGGCGGAGAGTCAATATAAGGTATTCACAATTTAAATAAGTCCTGAATCTCCGTCCAAAACATGAGACATAACGTTGTATAGTTCCCATTATGGTTTAACAGCTGCCATCATCTCTATACTGATATCCTTGGCGGATAAAATGTTAGCTCTGAGTATTACATGTGCTTCAGCCATGAAACGTTCAGAGAAATCTAACAGTTTCTCATTTTGGTGAAATTGTATAGTCAGGAAGTCAGCTTTCCATTGGGCCATCTTGGTCACACTGATGAACAGCTGGAGAACAACTGCTTAAACTTCTTCAAAGGATGCCGATCTGTTTGGAAAGTAGCAAGTAACTTGATCAGCGCTTTCCACATCTAGAGCAGACAGTAACAGTTTCGCTTTCCACCAATCAGAAGCCCCTTCCACGGCGATTTAAAATTGATTGAAGTAACTATGTAGATTACCATCATGACTAAAAAGAGGTTATTTTTGATTTGCACATCTTTGCCTTGCTCCAGGCTCCCACCACAAAGATCAGGCGAAATGGTTCCAGAGCGACTAAGGGAACCACACCTTTGTGAATTATCATATAGCTGGCCATTGGGCTCAAATCTGTCATAATAAACTCAAAAGAAGTAGAGTCAAGCGGGGATACATTTCAGTACCTGAGAAATTTTTGTTAGGTGATCTATAGCATTCTTCCTCCAGATTGTCACTAACTGCACCACTCCCCCCTGGCTCTGACATACTCCGCAAAATGTTCGTTGATCAACTGCTCCGCTATAGCTGAATGGCATATACACTATCCATCCTGGAATTCCCATTGTAGTGTCACATATTGATATGAAACTCCAGATGGTATACTGCTCCTCGTGCAACTGCCGTTCGCTGCTTGTAGTAGCAAGAGGACATCTTAGATTGTATTCTGCATGTGGGCGTGATGCTGGCTAGCATTATCCGCTTGTTGATTAGCGTCATTTATTTGGGTAAGGAGAGCGGTTTGTTCCTATACCAATTCCATATTGGCCCATCAAAGGGTATCAAGTCATTCTTGTATGTCGGCATATTCTTATGTCTCATGGATTGGAAGAGGAAAAAACTTGACGGCGCTCATCCTGGCTAATAGCTTCCAATTGTGTAACCTGACGGATTATCTGGAGATATTTGGGGATGTTGACCAAGGGATAAGTGCGTTATCAGCCATTCACTGACCACTTCATTTGATACAAAGTTAGTTTACTTCAGCTGATAGAAACTGACTTGATCTGAATCTTGTTGTTCGATAAGTGTTATTTTCTTCTTTAAGCTGAGCAATCACGGCTTCAGGTGCTTCCAAACATTTGGTTAAATCTGCCATAAAGCTTGGTATTATTTCCCAATGTTGTGACATCCTTCTTCCATTCCATCAATAGTCCATGCCAATCCAACTGTTCGTCAATTACCTGAGATAACTCAAGACTTAACTGGGAACCAAGATGCCCAATCAATGATGGATGTTCTCAACACAATGGTCCATTTACCCAAGCACACCCTGTACCTCCAAAAAAAGAGCGATCAAGGTGGTCAAGCAGGAGGCGAGTATCGTTTTTTTGTGCTCAAGAAAACCACATCACATCTCTAATCTCTATAATGTGGCGAGCAAACACACGCAGTAGCGGGCGAATAAATGGTTGCACATAAGTGACTAGATACTCCTCAATTCCGCAGGTTCCAAGGTGGTGAGCCAACTACATTGTAGTCGTGCCCAGTTAGGACATGTACATGGCGTAGCAAATTTCTTGGTATCGTTGGTTATAAAACAAACTCAAGGCATACTCCCCGCCTCATCTTCATATAATTGATATCCATGTAACAGCCACATCATAATAATCCTCAGCTGCTGAGGGGTCACATATGTGGAACGTCCTAGTTGGTTGGCTGTCAGCTCAGGGCAGTTTTCTAGTTGCAGAATGATTATAACTTCATCATTACCTGGTTTGGTCACAGTGAATAATATTAGGTCAATATTAAGTGCCTCACGTGCTTCTTCCATATAATGTGTGCGGACTCCAATAAAATGGCGATGTAATGAAAGAGGGTTTGTCATCATATTTCAGTGTTGAAGAACTACAGTTGACCAATGGCCTCCTATAGTGAGCACCATTGTTTATTAATCAGCGTAGAGTCTTGATTCTGCCAAGTTAGTTTTCACAGGGTATTAGCCACTGAGCAACCAAATCAGATGATATGAAGATACTCAATTCTAATTAAACTTAATAAATTTTACATGTAGCTATCGCCCCTTATTTTGGCCTTTATTTTTTACTAATTTGCAGACCTCTCTACAACAACCTAATTACCAAAAGAAGTCCTCCTTTCGATCCTCCAGTGACTCTTTATATCTTGATTCCCCAAGTCGTATGCATCCTCAGCTTGGTAGTCCTCTATTTATTTTCCCATTTTATAGAAAACCTCATTTATATTATATCTTAGTTCAATTCCCCTTTCTCGCTGATTAGTCAACATTTAAATCGATTATTATTCGTATATCTCTTTTTGTTAATCTCAAGACTCGTCTTAAGACCCCTCTGATCCACTGGTATGGTTAGCATATTATCTAATCATATCAACTTCCTGACAGCGGTGATCTATGCATATAAGCAATTTAGAGTCACATGCATGAGGTAAAGTATAAAGTTGTGACAGATCACACTTTATTACGCTGGTTGCAGAACCTCAAAGAGCCTGAAGGGAGTTTGGCTTGATGGGCTCTTAATGTGCAGGCTTTTAACTTTGAGATCCTTCACCACCCAGGAGTAAAGCATCAGAACGATGACTGTTTATCTAAATTGCAACTGTTACTGCGATGGCAGATCTCAGTGATGTGATGTACAATAAGATTCTCAGCAGAAAATATGATGACAAATTGCTTCAAGTGATCAAAGCATTACATGAGATGCAAACAAATACCCTTCAATGGAAAGGGGAACTGTACAAGTGGATTGGCAATTCAATGGTTAAATTTCTGTAAACCTCAACACAGAAAGGAATTATTATGAGTGCACACAAGGCAGTTAGACATGGTGTGTGTTAGACAATGGAGTTGTTGCGCCCTCAGTACTATGGAAAAAATGAGCTTTGATGCTCTCAAACCATTTCCTGTTGCCACCAGTGCCAATTGGAGAAACCATTCCACCATAAAGCTTTTTACCGGATAGTAAAACCACATTTTGCTTGGCATAGGGTTTCCTTTGATGTCATCAGCCCTCTGCCAAAAGGAGTTAACCAATGCAAGTACATTCTGGTGGCTATGGACCACTCGACCAGATGGGTTGAAGTGCAGGCAATACGGGATTTGGGGGCGGTCACAGTGGCCAAGTTCATAATGGAATGTATTATTCAGCAACATGGCTGCCCTCAGTTCATTTTACCAGTAATGGAACTAAATTACCTTTCACATCCTCCCCAAACTGAACGAGCTTATGGGCATCCACAGGGTTATGATGAATCCATATCACCCCAAGTCCAATGGAATAATCAAAAGGTGGATGAGACCTTGGTGAATATACTATGAAAATCAGTAACAAATCGACCTTCCAATTAGAGTTCTCTCCTTTCCACTGCCATGTTTTCCTATAATATTAGTAACCATTCTGCCACGGGGAAGAGCCCCTTCTAAATATTATATGGGCAACACCTGGCTCTTCCAGAATTACTTTATTTGTGTGTAGAAGACACCGGAAGAATGGAACCCCACTGCTATTTGACTAACCTTGCAAACACTTTGATCAAATTGCAAACCAAAGCATATTCCTTCAGCTTAACCAATAAGTTCAAAAATCAGGCTGCTGATCCGTTATGTCATATAAGGTTGGCACAGTTCAAAGAGGGCAATATGGTTCTCTTCCCTGACCAACATGTGTTCGGGTGGAAACACATCTGGTCAGTATTTGGATTGGTCCGTTTAAAGTTATAGAGAATACTGGGGTCAACACTTAGACCACAAGGACCATGCAAGCGGTCAATCTTTAACCAAGCGCACGCAAAGTTCCTCCAAACATATAAGCAATAGGAGCCTTATCATCCAGTCAAGGAGGGGGTAATGTTGCAATTCTGATATGGATGGACAATAAGCCTGAAACATCTAGGGTGGATTGGAGAATCCTCCAAACATGATATCAGTTATGATTATTCAAGTGCTTAGAGATGAGGCAATAATGGGATATAATGGGTTGACTTTTAAATCGCCTTTAAAAAAGCCGTTAAGGCAATAAGGCGATGTCTATATTTGGCAAATATGAATTAGATTGCCTCAAATTAGGGCAATAGGGAGCTGAGAAAAACAAGTTAAAACCAAGGAAAATCAGCGTAATAGAATAGTCCAAGCTATGAGAGTGGTATCATCTGAAGCCACTGTATATAAGCGAGCTGGGCTATTAAGAAATAAAAGTTGTTATTAGTAGGGATAGAATGGTAAGCGAAAGGTCGCAGTATTTATCAAAGTGAATAAAGAGTCATGAGGACGATTACTCCTATTTTTAGTATATTTACAAGTGTTCCTGAAGAACTGACGATCCCCAGATCATTTGTCTGTTGTTCAGTGGGTTTGACATGTGCAGACAATATGGCAGATCTTAATAATACAAGTCAAAATTATAACAATGGGTAACTCGTCTGCCCATTTTGCATTTGGATAATAGTGAGGCGGAGATGTTATATGATCTCTTAATGACCCCCAATGACTGGGCGGATGAGGATGAGCCCATCCAGAAGATGTTAGCCTGACACTCCCACAATACCAAAAGGGAATAGAAGTTGTATAAGCAGGTGGGGGCAAAGTGGTTGCTTTATTGACAGCCTTCAGAACGTGTACCTGTTATTATGGAGGCTCATTCTACCCCTAGGTCATGGGGGAGTGAATAAAACCTATGAGTGGATTAGGGAGCGGTACTATTTGGAAGTAATTATGGAAGCCTGCTTTTGAAGTCTTGGATGCCTGCCTCACGTGTAAGAAGCAAATCAGTTGCAAACTAGATACCTGTATCAACCAATTACCCCTCAACAACGTTCCACAAAATCAGGCTGGATTTAGTAGGTCTCTTCCCTCAGACTATCAGTTGGAATAAATTTATCTATTTTGTATTGACCACTTTAATAAGTGGGTTGATGCAGTGGCCCTCCCTGCCCAAATGGCTAAGGCTGCCGCAACATTCCTACATCAAAGTATTTTCACTCATCATGGATGTCCTTAAGTCCTACTCTGTGATAACAGTAATAACCTCACTTCCAAATTAGTCAAAATCCTAGCTATGTCTATGGGGACCCAACAACTATTCTCGGCCCCATATAATCCCTCTAAAAATGGAACTGTGGAGAGAGCCAACGTAACCTTTAATTCCATCCTGCGTAATCTGGCCTCCCTCTGATCCATTTCACTGGGTTCAATTCTACCCAGTGCTCTTATGACTACCGGAGCAGTTATCAATGGATCCTGAAATGTCCCCATTCAATGTTTTGTATGGGCGGGAACCAGGTATACCGCCCTTTTAACTAAAGAGCTTTTCTCCTTAAAATTGAGGAGCCTGAATAAGCCATGAGAAGATTGGCTCAATGAATAATCCAGCTTCAATCTGAGGCTATGACAAACTTAGCTAAAATGGTTACAACAGAGGGACAAGCAGCCAATGAGTTTTAGGCTCCCCTACCTTTTTTCAACGTGTCTGACTTGGTCCTATTTTACCAAAACTGAATCACACCAGAAAAAGCAAGCTTGGATCTATTTTGAGGGCCCCTTCATTGTCACCTATAAGAGAAATGACAAGTATTCAATAAGATTGTTTACCAGTATCACCATACATTAGGTACATGGATGCTTCCTACGGCCCTATTTTCCTAAAAGTCTTTAGGAGGGTAATTCGAACATTAGCCCTCCAAACTGCAAAATAAGAATGTTTCAGGGCAGAATTGGCTAGAAAGGGAAAATGTCGAACATTTACAAGTCTGCGATACTGAAACTAT
Organism: Massospora cicadina; assembly: GCA_022478985.1. Lineage (NCBI taxonomy): Eukaryota > Fungi > Entomophthoromycota > Entomophthoromycetes > Entomophthorales > Entomophthoraceae > Massospora > Massospora cicadina. The sequence continues at coordinate 13,830 of JAKSZP010017114.1, forward strand.
CAATATTAATATTAATAACGATTTCTTCAGCTAAAAGACCCTGGCTGATTCTCAGTGGAACCCCGCAAATTGGGGCAACACTTTTACAAATACTAATCAGGCTAATAGCACCAAGTTTGGAAAAAGATTCCTCTGACCACATGACATTTTCTGGGGCATTCATTGAATGGTTCGTCCCCAGCCACTACCAATCCCATTCAAGCACCTACATGGGGACCACCCCTTTTATAGGCGTGGTGGGTTCCCCCAAGGTACAATATTTTTATCTAATTTGGATTGGCTGAAATTTATTAGGTCATCACCCCATGGGTTTATCTTGCTTTTAATAACTCCCAATTTATCAGTCAGCTTAAGAGAAGTGAGTTTTCCAAGTTCTAATAGGCTTAAATTTTATTTTTTTCATTATTCATAATGTAACAAAACATTCTGACTTACAATTGAATTCCCTTTGACCCTTAATTCAGTAAAATACTTATTGGTCAGATATCAAGGGGTTCTTTTTTCTTTCCTCACCCCCACAACTCTTAATAAACTATAAAAAACCTATAAATTTCTAGTTTTTTATTGTCGAGTTATTTTAATAAATATAGTGGTTTTCAAACCCTCATTTGTTGTAATTTAAGTGTTAACACACCTAAGCGAGCTTCTTATACCCTAAATCCAACAAATGGCTATAATAATTTGGTGATCAATTATTAGAAGCTAGTATAATAAAGAAGGATTCATATCCATTACAATGAATCAATGATGAATTAGATTGATTTGGGAAAAGTGAAGTATGTTTCCATGATGGATCTAATATCTGAATATTGGTATATAAATTTCCCTTGATAGACCAGGAGAAATGCATGATCACTACTGCGCAGGGGCTGTATCAACTAACGAGGATGCTCCAAGGTCTATTTAATGTACCTGCGACGTTCCAGAGTGCCATGGATTTCATATTAAACGACCTGAAGTTGTCATAGTCCTGGTGTACTTGGACAATATAAAATTGTTCACTAGGACATTTACTGACCATTCTCACTACTTGGAAGAAGACTTCAGGGAACTGTGCACGGATAACCTGAAGATCAAGCCAAGGAAGTGCCACTTCTTCAAGAAAGAGTTGGAATAACTGAGATCCTTTATCAACTCTTGTGGACTGAAACCGCAAACTCAGAAAATTGAAGCCATACAGCAAATTTCTGTCCTAAGAAGTGTCCAGGATATCCAAATGTTCCTTAAAATGGTTGGATACTACTAAAGAACATACAGGATTTTGTGAGAATTTCCAAGCCCCTCTTTTATTTGCTGAAGGATCCAAAAATGGATTTGTTTGGAATAAAGAGGCCCAGAGTTCTTGTAATAATTTATGTCCATATCTGAAAAATTCTCTGATATTAAAATATCTGAATTTTAATTAAGATTTATAGTTCAACTGATGATTTTTTAAAGGCGATTGGCGCCATCTTGAGTCAAGTAGATGAGCTTTGGGATGAACATCTGATAACATATGTGAGCTGGTCACTATTAGAAACTGAAAGGAATTACATCATTACTGAGCGTGAAGGCCTTTCACCAATTTACACCTTTAAACTGTTTTGGATGTATATTCCTGGAACACACTTTAAAGTGGTTGCAGATCACTCCTCACTGCATTGGCTGCATAATTTATGAGAACTGGAAGGATGACTGGCCTGATAGCATTGAAGCTACAGGCTTGCAATTATGAGATAGTCCATCAAGCGTGAGCTTTTCATCAGAATGCAGATGGCTTATCAAGGTTACCAATGGTCCAAAATGATGTACCAGAAAATGGATGAGCTATTCCAGAGAATTTTCGAAGGAGAAACTGGGAATGAGCCCTAAGAAATCCAAAGTTTGCTTTAGAAAGCAATGGAAAACACAAAGACCAAAGATGGACAAGTTTTTAAGATGGTTGATGGGAAATGAATACTATTTATAAGACTGTTATAATGAGCGGCTATTGTTCAAGCTGCGCATAAGGTTTTCAGGAATGGAGGACTGAGTGAGACAACTGACACATTCTCCAGAACTATTACAGGGAGTCTATCAACTATAATGTAGCAGATTATCAGGCATGTTGTGTAGATTTAGTTGCACACGCCTCACAAGAACATGACCGGTTATCAACTTTTCGCCCTGGATTTTCCTAGCATATGGTGTCCATTAACGTGATGGGACCATCAAGTATGAGTGCAGGGGGAGTCAAAAACATCATAGCTGCAATTGACCATCTAAATAGATGGGTCAAGATGAAGGCACTGGAGAAAATGGATACTACAAGCACTGCAAGGTTTATCCTGGATAAAGTCATACACCTCTGTGGATAAAACAATTCTTGGTGTGCGAAAATAAAACAAATTTCACATCTTACATGATCTTGAGATTGAATGAGATAATGGGGATCTGAGAATTCATGTCAAATCCTTACTAGCCAGAGTTAAACTGACTAATAGAATGGGTCAATGGAACATTGGCCATGATGCTTAGGAAGCTGGTAGCAGGGAGAACTTATGCATAGGGAACATACCTCAGTTTGGTGATATTCATGTAAAACATAAGTCATCATATGGTGATGGGAAAAACGCAGTCTGAGTTACTATATAGAAGGAAGGCCGCATTACCGCTGATTCTATATCTGGTGGTTGACCAACATTTGGGATGAGCAATGAGAAGTACCTGATCTTATTGTTGAATATCCTGATTGAGATGCAATTGGGAGCATTTGATACGACCTTTAAGAAAGGATAAAAGCAAAAACAACTGATGATAAGAACTGGCTGGCATTTTCAAAATACCAAGTAGGTAAAAAAGTTGACTATTGTGATACACACGGTTTTGAAGACGAAACAAGCTAGATGCATTATGGTTGGGTCCGCTCAATATTATTGCCAAGATGGCGATGGATGCCAATTCCATCTAGGATCACTTAGATGAAAGGATTGTGAATTGAGTCCACGCTAGATATTCAAAGCAGTAAATTAAAGAAAATTATAATAAAAAGAGTGCTCACAAAGGACGCTGAACCATTGAGATGGGTATGTCCTGATAATTTGGTTAAGTACTAAAAGGGCACCAGAACAAAATAGATGGTTAAGTCTTAAGAAAATAGACCTCTGAAACATAAAAGACTGATAAGTCAGAGTATACCAAGGAACCAGCTTGGGGAATATATAAAGAAGATGGACTGATATACTGAGTGAAGTTCATGTTCCATATATAAAATTAAAGAAAACAAATAAAAGATTATTAGATTGTGGGAATAACATTAAGTTGCGCATAGAAAAAAGATATACTTTCATAATTTTTATTGGTGCCTCGACTTTGGATGATTTAACCTATGTAACCTCTTTGGAGAGGGAGGTATACTGCAGTAGGGGTTTAAAATCATTAACAATATATAAGACAGACGATAGCAAGGACTAGATCTACTCAAAGCCAAGTATATTGAGCAGAAGCTGATCTGTGAGAACGCAACAAAGGATAGAGATATATAAAATATTGGCAATTTCCAAATGCATTACCACAGATTAGGAAGGGAAGCAACAGAACAACAAGAGGCAGTCAACAGTTAACCCTTAGTAATTCTAATATGGCATCGGAGCCAGAGGACGTGTCTTAAGCACTTGTTGAAGCGCTTCATTAAGAACATTGGACATATGATATGGCATCAAGTAAGAGATACTAGATGGGGGTTGCTGAATCATGCCCTTCAATAAAAGCCATCAGGGGAAGGTACCAATGTGACGTGCTAGAAATGAGATAGTCGTGTAGGGAGTTGATGAAATCCTGCAGACAATGACTAAGAGCTTCTTGGATGCAATAAGAGAATGATTGATGAAATCAGGAGAGGCTGAAAGCTTTGCGACCCAACTTTGAGAAATTCTTTCCAGAAAACAAAGTTCATAGGCTGCAACATCTCGATCTAGGATTTTTTGAGATTGGAGGGGATAAGAGTTAGGGATAGAGCCTCGGTCACTTGGGCCCTCAATTCGCATAGGGGTTTAAAATGATTAAAATTTCTTATTTTCAGTTATGTTGAAAGAACAACTTGTTTGTAAAATTTGCTGAGTTGGGAAAGGAACTCTGGAAGCAAGTCAGATCTGGCGAGAAACAATTATTCAATAGAGGAGGCATTGCTTCAGGAGGCTTGATGATGATTGTAGGAGTATCTGCGAAAGGAGACGAATCAAGTAAATTATACATTTATAATTTGGTAATCAAAAACAGAGGGAAGATGTCTGCAAGTCATTTGAGACAATTTGTGATCTGGTTTTATTGGTTTGGATACCGTTTCTGGTAGTTTCACAGAAAAACTGGCTATAGATGCTTGACTGGGAGTATGAGTCCTATGGGGACCATAGAAGAGCCTTTGTTGGCCATATTGAAGCATCAGTTTGAAGAGCCGAGCATCATTATCAGACATACTGTTGAGCAGTTGCTGGTACGGAGATTTTGAATTTGACATATGATCTGGATGAAAGGGAGGATGTTGGACTTTTATAATAGTCAAAAATTATTCAACTAGTACTAATTAAGCTCTAATTTCGGAGAAATTAATCTCAAAATTAATGAGATAAGCTCTTCAGAAAGTATTAAGAATGATATGTGCAAAGGAGTTTAAAGGAAAAATAACAATGGCAAATATAAATGAGCATAATTATTTGTCCCATAAGATGAACATTAGTGGCAGTGACCTCCTGTTGAGGATGAGGAGGAAGATCAGGAAATCAAAAATGCTTTACCAAGATTCTGAATATGACAACAGGTCATATGCCTGACTGAGGGGAAAACTGGAATCTGGGACTAGTGTCATCATGAGTAAATCGATCAGCATGGCATGACAGAGGGTCATGGGGACAACGCTCTGAGTAAGTGGTAGCAAGGAGGAAGAGGAAGAAAACCACATGCTGAAGGTTGTCCAGAGCAGCGTTAAGCGCATATTGACTGTGCTCCTCTAGAAACTATGAAAAATTTAACCTGGTATTCAAGGCCGTAATTTTCTGTCCCAATCCTATTATAGCTGGAAATATAGGCAAGAGGGGAGATGTGTTGGAATTTTTGCCCACCTTTACAGCCTCATAGATTACCCTTGATCGCTAGGGGATAATTCATTATGGCGAGTGAATTGTATATAAGTTAACCCTAATTTTGGGCTATTAATGTTTGGGGGATTTTAGGTAACTCACCAGGTTTGGATCAATTAGGGATCAATATTGGTGAATAATTAAAATTTTGTCAAGCAGAGTTGCTGACTAAATGGGGGCATCTGATAGTTGATCAATGATTAACTATCAGGTGTACTAATTGAAATCAGTTAGGTTTAATTACCAACTGATTGAGTATTTAATGAGCAGGTTGTAAGGAGAGTGATACCACCTGCAACTAGCAGATCAATCAGTTAGTTGGCGACTTGCCATAATGAATAACAAGTCCCATTACTAAGCAGGTCACTTGCCAAATATGGTTGGTTCACTGTGATTGAGTAGAAAATGTTAGGGACATGCTTTCTGACTCTTTCCATTTTAGTTCTTGAGATTTTTAACAAAGGAATCCTAACCAGATGGAAAAGACCATCTCCGGTGAGACGTCAAAGGGAATTTCAATGGCAACTGCTGTCGTTTCATGGCTTAGGTGCGAACTAAGGGTTGGGCGTCAAATTTCCTCTATAAATTCCCCTGATAATTCACAAAAAAGAAGATAATAATAAATTACACTATTGGTTTTAGTTCTACTTATCTTCAAGAATTTATTTTTTGTGTGCTTTAATTGGGGACTCTTTTGCAGGAACAAAGAGTAATTATTGAGTATCCTTGGAAGAGAAGCTGAACTTAGACGGGGATTTCTGTAGAATCCACAAGATAAGATGAAAGGCCATAACCTAGGGATCTGAGCATGGATCAAGTTAAGCGGATAATAAAGTCCCTACTGACAGTATCATGAGTATTTTGGGGAGAATTACATGTTGAGCGTTGGACCAGAACAGGTCATCTATCCAACTATGGATAATAGTCTTTGTTATAATTTTGTGCAATTTCATTGGGATCCGCTGTAAGAGTTGCACAGGTCAAACGCATTGAACCACATACAGATGATATGGGGATTGTCAGTCCTCCAAACACACTGGAAAATATAATAAAATCAAAGAAATTCCCCAACAACACTTTAATATTCTATTAAAGACAGCGACTTTTTGCTGTTCCTCTCTCCTCACTATCAACAACCCCTTCTTTCAATTGCCCAATCTTGCTTATAAATCAGTGACTTTAGTAAACACCATTCCTTGGCTTAGACTATTCTATTCCGCCGAATATCAATGGTTTTAGTATGTATTCTTTAATTTACTATCATCTTATCTCAAGGTGATTAAATTTTATTCATTTATATTGACATCCTTATTGCTATATTTGTAGCAAATTAAAAATCCATTATATCTCAATATTGACTCACCTCAAGGCGCTCAAATACTCATAAATAACATCTTATTTGGCAGACACTCACCATTTGGCCTTAACTCTTCAAACTTATCATCCAGTCATATTAGATTATTGACAATACCCCCTTTTTCTGGATGATAAGGCTCCTATTGTTTATATGCTTGAAGAAACTTTTCATGTACACAATTGACAATTTGACAATTTGCTGGCTCTTTGATGATGTCTGCATCAGTGTCAGTCTTCTTGATTTCTTCAAATGGACCACCCAGATGTTGGCCAGCTTATGTTTCCACCCAAACCCATGCTGGTTGTGGAACAAAGCCATCACATTTTCTTGGAACTGAGCCAACCCACTTAGCCATACCTGATTGGCGGCCCAATTCCTAATCTTTTTGGGCCAAGCTGAATAAGTACACTTTCATTTGTAACTTGACCAACTTATGGCTAAATGTGTCAAGTAGCGATTGGGATCAATTCCTCCAGTATCTTCTATGCAAAAATAAAGTAATGCTGGAAGAGTGAGGTGTCATCCATATAATAGTCGAAAGGGGCTCTTCATTATGGCGGAATGATAGCTAATATTGTAAGCAAAGATGGAGATAGACAGGAGGGAACTTTAATCAAAGGCTCTATCAGTTACCAACTTTATAAGGATGTTTACCATGTTTCATTAACCCGTTTGACCATTTTGTCGGACTTGGGGTGATATGGGGTCATCAGAACCCCACATTAGCCCATCAGCGTGTTCAACTTAGGAAAGATGTCTGAGGTAATTTGGTTCCATCACTGATAAGAATGAACTGAGGGCATCCATGTCGCTGAATGATACATTCTATTATAACTTGGCCACTGTGACCGCCACTAAATTCTGTATCACCCACACTTCAGTTCACCTGGCAAGTAGTTGATAGCCACCATAGTGTACTTATACCAGTTGGCTCCTATTGGCTGAGGGACAATGACATCAAGGGAAACTGTATGCCAAGCAAAATGTGGTTTCACTACCCGGTACAAAGACTTATGGTGGAATGTCTTTTCTACTTGGCACTGGTGGCAACAGAAAATAGTTTCAAGCTTTTCAAACTTCATGCTTTCCCAATATTACCAAGGGTGCACCAGTTCTTTCGTCTTACACACACCACCATATCATACTGCCTTATGGGCACACATAATAATCCCAGACCATGATAAGTATCATGTAAAATTCACCGTAGAATCACTGAACTGCTTTTACGGTTCCCTATTCTATTTGGAAAGTAATTTTCTTACATTTTGTTTAACGCTTCTATCACTAGAGGAAGTTTGTCATTGTATTTCCCGCTGAGCATCTTATTGTACATTAAATTTCTGAAATAGCCCTCACAGCAATGGTCAGCAAAAAAGATATACAGTTAACGTTCTGATGCTTTACTCCTGGGTGGTGGAGGATCTCAAAGTCATAAGCCTTCAGCTTAAGAGCCCATCGAGCTAAACGCCCCTCAGCTCCTTGAGGGTCTTCAACCACTATAACGACGCGTGACCCATTACAGTTTTAAACTTTACTCCATGCAACTAAACCCTAAATTTCTTATATGCATAGATCACCACTAAGCACACCTGCTTGGTCATGTTAAAATTATGTTCTTGGCAGTTAAGGATTTTTCAAGAAGTTGATATGACTGGACTATATGATATACATACTGGTTGATTGAAAAATTAGAGTAGAGACAAGTCTTGAGATTGATGTAAAAGATATATGTATGAAAAACCAATTTATCAAAGTGTCTCCCACTCAGAAAATCGAGGAAATTATGCTGAGACTTTGAGATAGAAAAAACTCCTAGAAAAGGGAAAATGAATAGGAGATTACCAAGAAGAGGATGGATTCAGCTTCAGAGACCAAAATATAAGAGTTGAAAGAAAGATTGAGAAAGGAGGTCTTTTGAAAAGTTTTGCGAAGAAGTCTGCGATTATTAGCAGAGTAATAAAGTACCAATAGGGGCAATTGCTCCATATATCTTTTACTGAGTTTTTTATTAGAGTCAGCAATCTCCATATCTTCCAATTTTGTTGCTCATTGGCTAATATCCTGTGTAAACCAACTCTGCGGAATCAAGCCATTATGCTGATAATTAACATGGTGCTCACTACTGGGGGTCACTGGTCAACAGTAGCTTATTGGCGCTAGGGCAAAATGGCGAGCCCTCACTTGTATCAACAATACTTGATTGGATTCCACGCGCAATACACTGAGGAAGTGTGGGAAGAATCAAAGAAAAACCAGTAATTTTTATAGTAACAGAGCTGGGTGATGAAGATGCTATTGTCAATTTGCAATTAGAAACTTGTCCTGAGTTGATGGCAGACCAACAAGGTCGCTCTATGAATGTGACTCCTCAGCAGCTGCATGGAATTATGGAATGGCTTCTGTGGGGTCATCACTCCTATGAAGACAAGGTGGGGGAGCATGCTTTGAGTTTGTTCTATTCAATGGGACCAAAAAACTGCTATGCATTGTATATATCCTATCTGAATGCAACTACCACGGGGTTATCTTGTCAGCTTAGTACTCATGGAACCAAAGAGTATTTAGTCTCTTATGTGCAGCCATCTATCCGCCAGCTACTGCATGTGCTGGCTCGTCACAATTGTGAATTGAGGATGTAATGCGGTTTGTTCAAGCTCAGCATAATGATACTCACCTCCTGCTTGACCACCTTTATCGCTTTTTTGGAGGTTCAGGGGGTACTGATACAGGTGGACCACTGTGTTGGTGATATCCAACATCAATTGGGCGTTTTGGTGCCACAGTTGAATCTAGAGTTACATCGAGTGATAGGAGAACTGTTGGATCAACATGGTCTATCAGCAGAATTGATTTGGGATATAACCACATTGGGAAGCAATACTGAGCACTTTATGATGGACCTGGCAGAATAGGCAGAAGCACTTAAAACTGCAATAGCTCAGATCAGGGAAAGGGCAAAGCTGACAGAATGGAGACTAACGGATCATTTCAGTTCCATAGCAGCTGAATTCAGTTAACTTCACTTTGAGTGGAGTAATCAGCAGATGGTGGATAACATGCCTATTCCCTTGTTGTTATGCCCCAATTATTTCCAGGTGATACATCAGGCTATACAGTTTTAAATTATAAGCCAGGCTGAGCGCAGTTGAGCCTTTCCTCTTCCATTCAATTGATATGGGAGAGTACATGGATATGAGAGTACGGCTGGATGCCCTTTGATGGGCCAATTAGGAACTGATGCGAGAACAGAACACCCTCATTATAGAGCCAATGCTAATCAATAAGCTTGTAACCCTAACAGGCAGAACAAAAGAATGCAGAGCACAGTAGAGGACGTCCTCTCACGATTACAGGCAGTGGAGTAGAAATTGGACTCTGAGTGGGAATTCCATGATGAGTTTCAAAGTCAGTATGAGACACTTCAACAGGAATATAGGATGGCCGGTGTAGGTGCTATTCAGTTAAAATGGAACAGATAATCAACGAACATTTTGCTGAGCAAGCTGGAGCCTGGGGAAGCAGTGCAGTTAGTGGTAATTCAGGGGAGGAATGCTACGGAACGGCCAATTGAGGATCCCTCAGGGGTCCTGGCAGACCCTCCTTGCAGCTATACTTGTCCTGAGTACATTTCAACTGATTTGATTCCATCTGGACATCCCTAAAATAGTTCACAAGGAGATTTTTCTTTTATTCATTCTAAACCCAATTTTGCTGCTCCTCACAGCTGGAGTTTGGAGCAAGGCAAAAATGTTTGGATTGAGAAGTTACTTCCCTTCATTCATGATGGGAATATGCATGGCTACTCTAAGAAATTCAAATTCGCCTTTGAAGGGGCTTCAGATTGGCGGAAAGCAAAACTGTTGCTGTCTGCTTTGGATGTGGAGAGCTCCAATCAAGTCACATGCTACCTTTCAAATAACTCAGTATCTTATGAAGAGTTAAAAGAGATTGTCCTTCATCTGTTTGGGGGTGTGGCCAAGATGGCCCAACAAAAGGCTGACTTCCTGACTGTACAGCTCGACTAAAACGAGTCTCAGTTTGAATTTTCTGAATTATTCTCAGAAGAAGTGCATGCATTAATTGGAGTTAACATTCTATCCATTGAGGATGTTAGTATAGTGAATATGGCAGCCGTCAAACCATATCAGAAATTACATAATGCTATGTCTCACATTTTATACAAAGATGTGGGGCTTATTTGAATCATGAACACCTTATAATGTCTCTCCACCACGTTCAGCACCCCCAATGTAGAGAGAAAGGCACCTTCTGTCACCTTAGCTTACTCCTTGGGATATGGGCACAACGACAGAACTATAAACTGCTGGAACATATTCATCCATCATATATATCAGTGGATCCTTTTTGTCCTAAGTATGCTTATCTAATTCGTCCCTGAGTTTAAATATTACTGTTAATCTTCGAACTGGCTCTCCTTCTTCAAGCTTTGATGAGAACCCTTTATGAAAGCTTGATTCCATGCAGACAAAGAGGGCATTATGTGGGTAGTTTCCCTAGCAACCTGCAGGTGTATGTGATGCCATATGGGAAAATTGAGCGTGGAAAAGCTTGATCGGAGTTGAGACAGGACGCTCTACCTCTACTAAGTCAAATTCAATTGTCCCCAATGATTCTCAAAAATCCCTTCACGTTTGATTTGGAACTCATCCTGATGACTTGCTATACCAACAGCTTCTGCCGGATACCCCAGCTTCCATTCCAGAGAGTAATTATTTGGTCCTAAGCTTTGAGTTTCGCCAGGATGTGCAGAAGCCATATGCATGGTAGAACCTGGAACAAACTGGTTTAAGGAATGTGGATCCCTATATGGACGTTGCCTCTCTATAAGGGTTAATTTAGCAATTCCAGTTGAAAATTATTAATATTGAGTATCCTCACTTCAGTATGCCAAATCCTCCTTCCTGAGCAACAAAAAGCCTTTTGACGTCCACGTAATAAACACCGATGGTTCTTCTTATTTAGAGTGCACTTATTTTGACGTTTTTTCAGAACACAAAAAACCACGCTATTATAGACACTGGGGCCCCAGTGAATATAACCTCCACTAGGTTTGTGGCTAAGCTTCTGTTAAAGCCAGATGTGGACCACAGCGTAGTATACGTGACCATGGGGACACAAAGTACTTTGTCCAAAGGAGCATACATCACGTTGCCTTTGAGATTTAATTCAGTTGGGGCTTCCGCTCCAGAAGTGGTTCTACCAAACAATCTCTACAATATGTTAATTGGTGCAGCATTCATGAGTAAATTTGGAGCTGTGATAGATATGGCATAGGAAACCCTTAATATTTTGGGACAACAGATTCACATTTACTTCACCTATTACGGAATACCAATGGATCCGTTTCACTCCAGCCAAATTAGTCTGGTATACAGTGATAGGGTGACTCCTATCTGATATTGGCAAATGAAGCGGAGAACCAGATCCCTCCCAAACCAGATCTATAAGTATAAAGGGATTCCGCTTCAAGTAGCGAGCGCTTTGAGCCTAACATCTGAACACCAATGTATATTAGAAACTGAGCTCAAAATTGATGTCCCTAAAGAGCTATATGAAGAAACTATGGGGCCTCACCAGCAATCACAGCTTAAACCACATGTGGCTCCGGGGTTAATGATACCTGGGAATGGGAAGGTGAATTTACTGCTAGCAAGCTTACAGAAGGAGATGATAATGATCCAGCGGAACCAAGTGGTGGCTTATCTACAATCGGCTCCTATAGATATAGTTCGCTATATTTATGATTTTGGATCGTGGGAGGACCTCAGCTTAACAACAAATTTTTCATTCAGCGTAAAGACAGTGGTTCTGTGGGAAACACTAACTGGATTGTCGTTGGAACAGCAAGATAAGGCAATAGCTTTATTTAAAATATCGGGATATTTTTGCATATGACAATCATGATTTGGGATGTGTTCAAGGGATGGTACGTCAGATAGATATGGGAGATTGCCATCCTATTAATTTGTGGCCTATTAGACGTTCAAAGGTGACGGAAGAGGCTGTCACTGATGAGGTAGATAAACTTATCAAACAAGGGATGCTGGAGCTGTTAAACAGTCTGTGAGTATTGCAGGTGCTCATTGTAAAGAAAAAAGATGGCACAAATAAGGTGATTATTGACTATCAAAAGCTCAATAGCTTTATTAAGAAGTATTCCTACCCTCTTCCATGGATTGATGACACATTAGATCGAATAAGGCAAGGCAAATCTTTTCTGCCATAGATTTGATCTTGAGGACTGGCAGATCGAATTGACATCAGTGGGATGGGAGAAATGCGCTATCATCATAAAAGAGGTGTTATTTTAGCCTACACATATACCACATTGTTTATTTAAAGCCCCTGCTACATTCCAGCGTGGTATGGATACAATTTTAGGATAATTGAAGCTGTCCTGCATCTTAGTTTACCTCAAAGATATCATAGTGTTATCAAAAATTTTTACAGAGCAACTAGCCCATCTGGAACAATTGTTCCGCTGTCTTGCTTATACCAATACTAAAATCAGCCCCAGAAGTGCCACTTTTTTAAAGGAAAAATTAAAATACTTCAGGTTCAAAGTGGATTCAAAAGGGCTTAAACTGCAGCTGGCAAAGGTGGAAGCAATAAGCAAGATGAATCGCCAGGTAATAAATGGGATTTTCAAGTGTTTTTAGGAATGTTGGTTACTACTGACGGTTCATTCCAAACTTCAGTTTTATTAAGCACCGCTCTTTGTAGTTGTTAATGATTAATGCCCCTTTTGACTGGACGGAACAATGCCAAAACACTTTTGGTGTGTTATGAACTGCGTTAGCAAGAGCACCCATTTTGCAATATCCCAACTTGAAAAACAATTCATAGTACAAATGGATGCATCGCTCTCTGCTATAGGGGCAGTATTATCCCATAATGACAATGATGTCAAGGAGCACCCTATCGCATTTTGCAGTCTTGGCTTGAATTGTCACAAACAAAACTACACAGTGACCAAGTGGGAGTGGTTAGCGGTGATTATGCATGCAACCAGTTTCAGTATAATTACATGGGGTAAACTTCCAAGTGGTGACAGATAATGCTTCCTTGCACTGGCTGCCAATTCTCCGTGAACCTGAAATACAGCTCATGCATTGGGCACTGAAGCTCCAGGCATATGATTTTGAGATTGTACACCGCCTGGGAGCAAAACATCAAAATGTGGCTTATCTTTATCAACTACCAATGGTTGCCATCACAGTGGATTTGGCTGACATTATGTATAAGAAAATGGTGGTGAATAAATACCATGAAAAGCCGCTGCAAGTGATCAAGGTATTAGATAAGCTTAGACAGGATACTTTCCTACGCAAGGGGAACTATATAAGGGGATTGGAGACTTGCCTCTGAGTTTCATTAAACCTTCTGCTAGACCCACAATTATTATAGATGCCCGTTGGGCATTAGGACATGGAGGATTGCGGAAAACGTTGGAGTATTTGCGACCAAACTAATATGGGAGAGCATGCATTATGATGTGCTGGAAGCGGTAAGCTGTTGTCACTAGTGTCAAGTGGAAAAGCCATTCCACAAGAAGACCACATACCAGCTGGTTAAGCCCTGGTTCACCTGGCGCACCATTTCTCTTTATGTAGAGGGACCTCTGCCAACTGGCGTGAACCAATCTAAGTATATTATTGTCACAATTGATCACTTAACAAGATGGGTGGAAGTTAGGGAAATTAACGACTTGGGAGCGGTCACTATAGCCAAGATATTTATGGAGTGCGTTATAAGCGGCATGGCTGCCTGCAATTCATTTTAATGGAAAACTGAACCAATTTCACTTTGCACATCATGACCAAGTTGAATAATTAATGGCAATCCGTGGAGTTTTGACCACATCCTACCATCTGGAATCAAATGGAATGGTGGAACGGGTCAACAGAACCTTAGTGAACATACTTTATAAGTTGGTGAAGGATTGACCCTCGGAATGTAGTACCCTCCTACCTACAGCTGTGTTTGCATATAATATAGCTTTCATTCATTCACTGGCAAGAGCCCCTTCCAACTGCTGTATGGTTGACATCCAGCTCTGCCTGCGCTTCTCTACTCGTGTGTAGAGGATAATGGTGGTGTGGAGCGCAGGAGGTATTTGATGAATCTAATGAAACTTTGATCAAGTTACAAATGGAAGCTTATTCCACCAGTTTGGCCAAAGAGATTTGGAATCAGAAAGATGACCAGAAAAAACGGAGCAGACTTCTACTGTTTACAGTAGAAGATCATGTCTTACGCCATGTCCAACACAGATTTGGGCGGAAAACAAGATCTCTAACATCTGGACTTGGCCGTATTTATTAACTGAGAAGACTGTCATGGACGCTTACGCCATTAAGGAAACTGTGGGGGTTAGATTATCAACTGAGTTCATGCGAAGTTCCTTCAAAAATATAGACAATAAGGACATATTGTCCAGTCAAAGGAGGGGTAATGTTAAGAGTTTGATATGATTGGATGATACATTATACATTCCAGCGGATCAGAAATTGGAGCTGAGACAAGTCTCAAGATTATTAAAAGATATATATATGAAAAGCAAATCGATTGAAGTGTTGACCACTTGGTGAATTAAGGAAACAATGTTGAGACTTCAAAATAGAAAAAACTCCTATAAAAGGGAAAAGAATAGATTACTAAGAAGAGAATGCATTCGGCTATGAAGACAAAAATTTAAGAGTTGAATGAGAGATTATGAAGAGCTGTCTTTTGAGAGGTTTTGCAAAGAAGTCTGCGATTATTAGCAGAGTTTTAAAGCATCAATATGGGTGAGTACTCCATATATCATTTACTGGATTTTTTTAGAAATGGCGATCTCCGCATCATCCAATTAAGCTGCATAGTGGCTAATATCCTGTGTAAACCATCTTGGTGGATCAGGCCGTTACACCAAGAATTAACAGGCTTCAACTGCAGTATGCAACGGGATGCTTCTCTCCCTTGTAATCTTTCTGAGGAAAGAACTGCCCCATAGCGGAAAGGGATGCGTCCATCTGAATGATAAACTACATCAAAGTTCAGATAGTTCATCACTAGCGCACTGATTAGCTCCGTCTAAAGTTTTCTAAGGCGTATTGACAACGTTCCATCCATTAAAACATGGCATCCTTTTTTTAACTCAAATATTGGCCCCCAATACAGCTAAAGTTAGGATAAAGCGCTGACAGTAGCCTAGCATCTCCATAATTACCTGTATGTCGCGTTTCTATTAGGTGTAGTCACATTCGTTGATGGCCTCCACCTAATTCAACTGTGGCTTCATCCCCCGAGTCTACCACAAACTCCAGTATCCCAACTGATCTTTAAACTACTAACAATTTGATGCTTAATTTTGATTTTACCTCGGCGAGCCAGCAGTTACTGCTTATAGATGATCAAGGTGCTCAGAAAAGATTCTCTAGAAAACTTTGATATTGTTGAGGAAATTTTAAACACATAACATCTTCCAATCACTGAGGATAGTGTCCATGGCTTGTTGGAATGTAGCCAGTACGTTACACAGCCCTTGTAACATATGAGTTGGTTGAAAAAACCTTCAGATGTTATTACGGCGCATTTTTCCTGTTTTACTGTGGGCAACTTGAATTACCAGTAACCTGATATAAAGTCCATAGCTTAGAATTAACGAGCTCCCAATACCAATTCAAAGCATCATTGATCCATGGCAAGGGGTATGAGTTTTTTGTAACACTATTGAGCTTCTGGTAGTCTATTACTATGCAATTGGTGAGATTCTCCTTTTTTAAAAGTCAGAATGGGCGATGCCCACGGACTCTTGGATAGTTCAATCATCCCTTGCTCCAGCAACATATCAATTTCATCAGTGACAATGTCCTCCACTGCCATCTATTGGTGGATTGGCTGGGATCTGATGGGGGGATGATCCCAGTGTCCAATTGATGGAACACCACCAAGCACACCCTAAGTCATGGTCATTGACGGTGAAAATCTCCTTATACTTTTGAAATATAGCCATTGATTGGTCTTTTTGTTCTTCCAGTAGCCCTAATAAATTTCCCGTGGTGTTTGTCATTTAGCCAGGCAGTGGCTTGACGGTTAAACCAAATAAATTCAACAAACCAAACTTGTGAACCTGAATGACCTCCTCAATTGGGGTCAAGTGTAGATATGCCACTATTTGGTGTCAGCAGATTTGGATTGGTTCATACTGTAGATTTGCGAACAAAACCTTAATCTCTTCATGGCCTGGGAGTATAATCCCTGGAGCCACATGAGGCTCAAAGCCCGTTTTCTGATAGGGCCCAATGACCTCCCCATAAATACCAGCTGTCACTCACACCTCTAGCTTGGTGTTCACTAGGACTGGTGTCCAGAAGGAATAGATATAGGCCTTGCAGCTCGGAGAGGTAGCCCATGATATTTGTATACCTTCTAGGGATAGGGCCAAGTCTTGATTTTTAGTCAATGATAGCAGACTAGAATTCCTCCATCACTATATGCAAAATTTAAATGGCCCATGTGCACCAGATCCTTCGGAACTCCACAAGAGGTAAAGTAAATTGGGATCCGCTGTCCCAAAATTGTGAAGGTCTACACTGTCATAGTCATAACAGCCCCAAAATGTCGTAGGAAAGCAGTTCAAATAAGATGATCGTAATTATTGTTTGGTAGCACTATCGCTGGAGCTACAATGACAATGTACCAGAGCCACAAAGATTGCGCACTATATACTTCTTCAGAGATGGTGCTTTCCACTCCAGTGGTCCCATACACTCGATGGTCCACATCAGATTTTAATGCCAACTTCACCATCTTCTTTGTATAAACTATGTTGAATGGAGTATTTGTATTCATAGCAAAACTCTATTTTTTGCTATAAAATCTTACAGCAGGTACGCTCAGAATAATAAGAATATTGACTGTTTAATACGTTGACATATATGGGTTCTTTTTTCCTAAAAAACTCATAATTCCTTTACTGACCTTTGAGAATTCTTAAAAATGTCATCTGCTGGAAGGATGACGTTTACTCCTTTCAGGGTGGGTGCATTTGCAGTGGGATCCAGCTTGTCAGAAGAAGCTTGATTGAACTTTTGGCAGGCTTACAGCTTCAGTTGCCTTTGAGAGTCTTCTCCGTCACAGCCTTGGCTTGCGCTCATGTCATTACATTCACTCATCCAACTGGTTGCTGGTATAAAATTCCATCATAGCATCAGGGCTTCCACAGGATATATACTATTGATTCAGGGATGTTCTGGGTTGGGATAGTGGAGATAGAGAGTCCTGTCTCTATTAAGCTCCATCTTTTCCCTGATAATATTGATCCTGTTGCATATAGTGGACATGACGGTTAAAACTCTGGGCAAAGTGGCCAGTGCGACCACACTCATAGCAAGTAACCCCATAGGAGCTGCGCCCTTGGTTCTCTAAAGAGGGTATGTTCCAATAGCCAGGTTGATGTTCAGCATATCCTGGGATAGGTTATTATAAATGTAGGACATTCTCCTGCTCAACTTAAGAAAAAGAATGTTGGAGGTATTAGTGCTCCTGAATCTGCTACCATGATTGGCCCATCACCTCCCCAATCTTCAAATATTATTGTGGATATCAATGATATGGGTACCCACAGCAAAAAGACCTTACCGGATTCTCAGTGGAATCCTAATTATCAGAAAAATACGGTTTGTAACAAAAAACGGCTTAAAAAGGTATCAACTAATAATAGGATTACTCCAGCTTCTTGGCCAAATTTGGGGTATTCATTACCACATGAGTCTGATTACTGCCGAGGTGAGAAGATTTTACTCAACAATGATAGGATGCAAATTAACCAATCATTACCACACGAGTCTGACCACCACCAAGGTGAAAAGATTTTACTTGACAATGATATGGTGCAAATTAACCAATCATTACCACATGAGTCTGACCACCACTGAGGTGAGAAGATTTTACTCAATGATGACAGGGTGCAAATTAACCAATCATTACCACATGAGTCAGAACACCACTAAGGTGAGAAGATTTTACTCGCTGGTGATTAGATACAATACATCAAATCATTACCACATGGGTCAGTTTTGCCTCAAAATATTTATCTTTGATCTGATAGGCTGAAAGCCTATATTTCCTAATTTAGATGACTCAGATTTATATGCTTGCCTCAAATACCCATGGTCTCAAAATTTGAACTAGTTTAAATAGGAAATACTAGTATTGAGAAAAGGACCTTCTTTGGGTTTTCCTGCTTAAACAATAAAAAATCTAGAAAAATTTTACAAAGCACTATTTATTACTTTTATTATAATTAAAATTATCACTTTAAAAAAAATATTTGTGGCATCTGTTGGCGGATCCCAAAAACTGGTGCTCACTACAGGGGATCACCCTGAATACTTTGATAAGTATTAAAAGTAATGGAGAGTGTCACCCATTGGGTGCGAAATGGGAAGGGACTTAAGATGATGATTGAATGGATAGCCCTACCGCTTTAATACTTGAAAAGACGAACTATTTGAACGCATATTAATACCTGAGTCTCGTCGCATCACCTGGCCAGCTACTGAAGCCGTGAGAGACCTTACTCATGGTATCCTTAACCCTGGCGACATTGCATCTTACAAATGAGCGTCGTTGGTAGAGGAACGCCACTTGTTTTTTTATGAGACTAGTGTCCTCCTAGAGACCTATGGTCAGTCTACAAATTTGACCACCTACGTACGCAAGTTTGCTCACCCTGCCTTGGTCCA
Organism: Massospora cicadina; assembly: GCA_022478985.1. NCBI lineage: Eukaryota > Fungi > Entomophthoromycota > Entomophthoromycetes > Entomophthorales > Entomophthoraceae > Massospora > Massospora cicadina. The sequence goes on from JAKSZP010017114.1 coordinate 33,032, forward strand.
TATGATGCATCTCTTAGCCGGCCATCATGAAGAGCTTTATCAACACCTAGATACCCATGCAGCTCTGAATTTAGCTTATGATAAGCTGTATCAACTGACCTCCAAACATCTTGGAGCAGTTAGATCTGGTATGGAAGCTAATTGCAACTTCATCTTACAGCTGCATGACTGGCTTACTACTATGGACACTGGGATTGTAAAGTATGTCAAGGAGACCACGAAGATATTCAGAGATGAACTGAAAGCTTCCTCCGCTAGCACCCGCTCGTTGTTGGAGGAGTTTGCTAAAGAACTTGAAAAGCAAAATGAGCAAAACGCATAGTGACCTTTCATCCCACGACTCCGTCTTTCAAGAGAAATATGAACAGCATGTGGCTGTGGTGGAGCAACAGTTAATTCAGACCTTTTCGCATGTTGATGAGCTTGAACGTCATCTGTTGCTTGAACCATCTAGAGCCACCACCACCCTCGCAGCCAAGGTTGTTCAGAAAGAAAAGGAGCTAGTTCACAAAGCTTCGTTTGAAAATACCAAATATTTGGCACATTGCCTGACTGAATGTGAAACTGAAGCAAAAGTGATAAAAGCTTCGCTGGAAAGCCCTGAGCTGTTGAAGGAAGTATTTAATCAACTAACGCAGGTTGAGCGGAGGCATGAATAGATTAAGGAGGGAGTACAAGGGCTCTTCTCCCACTCTCGTGATGATGAAGGGTGTAAACAAATGAAAGAAGAGCTGAAGAACCACGTGAAAGCTGTGGAAACTGCTCAATTAAACCTAAGCTCAATGGTGTCACAACTCCGTTTTCAAGTCACTGCAATGGAGAGCCTAGTGGAAGATTTTGAAACTCATAAATCAGGGATCAAAGCTCGACTGAGACTATTTGAATTTGGGCCCCTAGAAGCCCTCTCTAAAATGGAAACTCGGCTTAAGGCCATGCATGATCAGTTCAATCGCCTTTTGTGGACCTTTGATAAGTTAAGCTACCGCTCTGAAACCTTCAGAAGCAGAAGCTCAAGCTATTCCTACCCTTACCGGGAATGACTATAATTCATTTAAACTAACGTTTAAATACAAGTTATCCCTGGAGAGGGTAGCATTGCTTCGTTTTTATACGTCTATGAAGCAGCTAAGGAAGGGGCAACAGATTGTCAGAAGGACAAACATATACTTTCCTGTTTGGGCTGCATGGCACATGAGGTGATGGTCCCACATATGGATGCTCTTAGCACCTGGTCCGAAGTTAAAGAGGTCCTCATAAACACATTAGGTTCAAAACAGGCTTTAACTATGAAAAAGCAAGCTTTTATGCGTATGAGTATCTGAAAAGGAGAGTCAGTGGTCGCCTTTGTGGAACAATTTTATATGGAAGCACAGACGTTGTTAACTTCAAAGATGTTGACTCTGGATGATGCTGTAGCCGCCGTTTTGACTGGAGTGACTACTTACCCATTGCTAGCGATGCACATCACCTCAGTTAAGCGTTATTTTCATACCATTCAAGACATCAAGGAGGCGTTAATAGATGTCGCTGATTTCCATAAGCCCAAAGTTTCATGCGCGGCAGTATCTCGTCCTCGCGTTTTAAATTATTGAGGATTCAAAGCCTAATCCTCGGGCCTTATCTATTAAAGATAAGAAGGAGCCCCTTCAGATAATGGGCCCTGAAGAGCAAAATCCCTAAGCAAAACGTCCTGAACGCCCTCAGTGCAAATACTGCAACAAGTTTGGACACAAGGAGGATGTGTGCTGGAAAAAGAAAGCTGATGCTGAGGAACAGGAGCAGGGAAAATAAATGTCAGCATAGGGAAAGGCACACCTATTGCTGACAAAACTCATGTGCCTGACTCATCTAAACAAATTATGCCAGTACCTCGCGTTACTAATACCCCAGGGGATGATTCTGAGGGGGTATGGATGAGGTCAGCTATTAATTTGTAAGAGTACCCGCTGAAGTGGAAGTCCCTGATCGCTTGAATGCTGGAGGAGTAGATGAAGCCACCATACCTGAAGAGACGTATATCTGCCAAATTCTAGGGGAGCTAGTCATTATCAATAATGCCAGCGACGCAGATGAGGTGATGTATCACCTTATTCGCCCTATCCAGCATGGCCATACCATGAAGTCAATCCAGGAAAATTACCCCAATACCGCATGCAAATTAACCTCCAATTTCCATCTTAAGGAGGTCTTAGCGCTATCACCCACTTTTGGGGGGATACTAACGAAGGTCAAAGTGGTTATCCAAAAAGTTCAGGTGATGGCTATATTAGATACAGGCTCCCCAGTGAACGTAATCTCCTCCAAGTTAATGAAAAAGATCAAACTTGCCCTGACTTGGAGTACAACCAATGCTTTGGAACCGCTGGTCCTAACAACACCCGCGCGCTGGGTGCTAACTCATCCTTTCCCATTCATATTGGGAAGCTTATTCTATCAGCCCCCGTAGTGGCTTTGGATAATAACGCTTATGATATGCTTATAGGTACTCAGTTTATGATTGAATATGACGGCATTATCAATATGAAGCAAGGGTTCTTGTCATTGCTCAATTATGGAGTCCCCTTAGTTCTAGCCAATACAGAACCCAGCAAGAAGGAATACTCTAAAATGCTACCAACCTCGCAAAAACAGTGACTAAAGAAGGACAGGCTGCCAATGAGCTCCGCACCTCCCTTCCTACATTTCAGGTGGCTGATGAGGTGTTATAATACCATAACCGCTTCACCCCAAGAAGCGGTAAGCTTGGTTCAATTTAGGAGGAACCTTTCTCCATTAGCTACAAAAGAGGCAATGAATATTCCATCAAATCATTAGCCACAGGAGTTACTATAAACTGGGTACATTGCCAATTCATATGATCCTACACCCCTCCCAACATTCTTGAAGGGGGCAATGTCAGACATTCTCCTTCTCGACTTAAGAAAAAGAATGTTGGAGGTATTAGTGCTCCTGAATCTGCTACCATGATTGGCCCATCACCTCCCCAATCTTCAAATATTATTGTGGATATCAATGATATGGGTACCCACAGCAAAAAGACTATAGCGGATTCTCGGTGGAATCCTAACTATCAGAAAAATATGGTTTGTAACAAAAAACGGCTTAAAAAAGTAATAACTAATAATATGATTACTCCAACTTCTCAGCCAAATTTGGGGTGTTCATTACCACACAAGTCTGATCACCGCCGAGGTGAGAAGATTTCACTTGACAATGATAGGGTGCAAATTAACCAATCATTACCACATGAGTCTGACCACCACTGAGGTTAGAAGATTCTACTTGACAATGATGATAGGGTGCAAATTAGCCAATCATTACCACAAGAGTCAGACCACCACCAAGGTGAGAAGATTTTACTCTCTGGTGATTGGATACAATAAATCAAGTTGTTACCACATGGGTCGGTTTTTCCTCAAAATATTTATCTTTGATCTGATAGGCTGAAAGCTTATATTTCCATATTCTAGATGACTCAGCTTTATATACTTTTGCCTCAAATACCCATGGTCTCAAAATTCGAACTAGTTTAAATAGGAATAATAGTATCAAGAAATGGACCTTCTTTGGGTTTGCCCTGCTTAAACAATAAAAAACTTAAAAAACTTATACAAAGCGCTATTTATTACTTTTATTATAATTAAAATTATCACTTTAAACAAAATATTTGTGGCATCTATCAGTGGATCCCACAAGGAAGATTGCTATCACTCAGCATAACTAGCTTTGGGTCAGTAGTTGGGCTGCTGACAATCTTTCCAGACGGGGCCAGGGTAGAAGTCAAACAGTTGGGAATAATTTAGTATAGGAAATGGCGCAGAATTATAGTAAGGCTGGGGTTGCTAGGCGGAATTTGGGCAGGACAATTATATTTCCTAAAGTAAGAAGGGTTGGTGGCAACAGCGGTATGTTTCTGCTCTGTATTGGGTGGAGAAAAGTAAGCAGATATTCAGTGTAAGAACTGAACAATTTTGAGCAGAGAAACATCGTCATCCAAAATTGGAGTCATGACATTGTAAAGCTCACAGTATGACTTTATCTCAGAGGTCATTTGCAATGCTAGCTTCAGTTTCCACTTAGTAGCCTGCCCTAATCAGCACATGAGCTTCCATCAAAAATAGATCAGTGAACTCTTTGATATCTCATTCTGGCAGAAACCAATGGTTAAAAACTTCACCTTTTGCTGTGACATTTTTGAGGTACCCCCAAACAGGCGCAGCACAGTGTCCTTTACTTTTTGGTAGGTAACAGAGCTTTTTGGAAGGTAGCAGGTGACCAGGTCTGCAATCCCAACATCAAAGGCTGATATCAACTGTTTAGCTTTACACTGATCCGAAGCATCTTCCTCTGCAAAGTCAAAACGTTTAAAGAATCCATGGAAGTTCCCGTTGCAATCAAATGGAGGAAACTTCTCGATATTGACCTTCTCATCCTGCTCATAGATGTGTCTTTTTGGGGTAAACTGAGAAATGGGTTGAGACCCATAAGCAGCTCCTTGATGAAGGGCTAGTGCAGAAGAAGTTTGGATGTCCACTTATTTGGAGGTAGAGTTGCCCTCTGTGATGGACTGTATGGCCAACATTTTAGGGATTTGTACACCAAATCATACTCATATCCAGGGCTACCTTCCTGGGTGTAGTAGCTCCGCCCAGCATTGTATTACACATCATATTGTTCCCCTCCTTGTCATTCTTCTCCTTCCCAATGAGGTGGCTGGGAATTGCTAGAAAATTTTGCTCTGCGCAGTGCAGTCATTTGGTAGTCTCGTTAGATCAATAATCAAGTTGCCTTTTTTGTTGTCCCAGAATTTTCATTTGACCAAACATGCTGTCAGCTGGTGCATAGTGGCGTTCCGCTATTGAAAAAGTTCATTCTGTTTACTTTGCACCCCGTCAAAGAAAGTTTGATTTCCTCATACTTGGCTGGTTCAGTACTTTATTAAGATTCTCTAATAAAGCAGACTTGATGAGATATGTCCGGCAATTAAATAATTTTATCCTTTAGTGGTTGATCAATGGGCCCCCTGTAGTGAGCACCACTGTTATAATTTTTGGCAGTATCATTGGTATCCGCCATAAGGATCTCACAGGTCAAACCCACTGAACAACAGACAGATGATATGGGGATTGTCAGTACTCCAAACACACTAAAGTTTATAATAAAATAAAAGAAATTCTTCCAATAACATTTTTATTTATTTTACTAAATACAGCGACTCTTTGTTGTTATGCTTTGTTCACTATCAACAACCCCTCATTTCAATTGCCCACACTTGCTAATATCAGTGACTTCAGACAATACAATTCCCCTAGCTTAGACTATTCTATTCCACTGAATCTCATTGGTTTTAGGATGATATTCTTCAATTCTCTATTGCTCTAGTTTGAGGCAGTCTAAATTATATTCGTTGTATGTCAACATCGCCTAATTGCCTTGTTTGTAGGTGATCCAAAATTCGTTATATCTCAATATCGCCTCATTTCAAGGCGCTTGTAAAACTCGTAATAACATCCTTTCAGTGGATTATCGTCATTCCCCCATAAGTCTTCTGGGCTTACCATCCAGTCATAATAGAATCTTGACAGTCTTCTTACTATTATCAATCAATTATCTCTACTTTCAGACAACACAAATTGTGCACACATCAAAGCTATGCAGATAACAATTAGTGTTATCAGTCTTTCATGGACGGTGAAAGCCCTTAACTTTAACAGATATGCATCACCAAAGAGGGATGAGGCGCCAATTAAGCTAAAATAGCAGCAATAGCATCGTCAAGAGGGAGCATTTTAGCAAACAATAGAGGTTGAGCCTTACTATATATTCGCTCAACAAAAGAGGTTATCAACTCTCCCTCTTGCAAACTAAAGCACAAAAAGCCCTATTTTTGCCTTTGTAAACTCTGTGTGGAGCCAAATTCCTCAATTAGCGCTTGCTTAACCTTCGCCCAGGTGCTGATTGTAAGTTCTGGGGACCAGCACCTACAACTGGATAGGGAGCAGCATCCCTTTCAGACAAAGAGGGGCCCAAAGGCCCAAGTGGACCCCCTGTCACAGTTGAGCGACCTGGCGCACGTGGTTGATGAGCGCTGGGTGACTGCCCTTCCTCCTAAAGATAATCAGATCTCTCCCCTCCCCTCCTACTCAACCCTGGTAAGATTAATAGAGGCTACCTGCCAGGAAATTAGCAGTCCAGGGGCCATGGGCGGGCCCCTGGGACCCCTCACTCACCAGGGAAAACATACCAAAATTTTGAGGAAATAGCCAGTGCTAATATCGGAGCCCAGTCTGCAAATTCTGGGCTAATGGAGCCTGTCCGGAATGGCTGGGTCCAAAAATTAGATTGGAACTTGATTCAGGTTTCAAACCAGGTTACAAGTGACTTGGACTAGTTGCCCCTACCCCTGGGACAGATCCAGGAAGTTTGGATCGCATAAACAATCAGATTGAGAGTTCAGACTGGGTTGCAGATGACTGAGCACCAAGTCCACAGCCCCCTGAGATAAATCCAGGAAATTCAAACCATGTGAACAGCCCAACTAAAATGGTAAAGGCCTGGATCAGTACCATCAACCTGGTCTGGCCCCAAAAATTTGGGAAAATCTGCAAAAGTTTTTTTGATTTTTGCCAAGATTTTGGCATCCCTCCACCCCGATACCCATCAGCCAACCAAATCCCATCACTGATCCCAAATCACCCAATCCCTCAGCATCCCCACTATGTGATCCTCCCAATACTTAAGGCAACTGCCCTGCTGATGGGCAGTTGTCAGTTCATTATTTATTCTTCCCGCACTTTGCACTAAAATAAAGCCTGAATACCCTGAATGCCTTGCCATGGACTCCACCTGTTTGTTTTTACAAAATTCCACCAATTGATCTGGCAGAAGTGCCCCGCTGCCCAAACAATCATCCTGATGATCACTGAATGGGTAATCCAGTTGCTCGACCCTGCCACGCGGTGGTGGATCATATCCACTGTAAACTGCCTCATTCTTGATGACATAGTCAACTCTCCATCCATTTTTGTGTACCCATCTAATGCAAACCCATTCATTTGCTTTGCTGCTAGGATTTCTGAGACTGCTTCCCTATCAGAGCAGCCTCAGGGCGCCCCACCCTGATGCCCATGAGCTCAGCCCCCACACCTGGTTCATCTGCCACTAATCCCACCCACCTGAGGGCTCTGGAGCACCCCACCCAAGGGGGCTTGACCTTAACACTTGTTGCAGGTCCGTTTTCCCCTCCAACAGCACCCCTGCCCGCGCGGTGGGCCCTGTGCCGCCCCTCTCTGGCGCTCAAGCTCACCTACTCGAAACTGAAGGCCAGCAACCGCAAACCCTGGAGTAGTCATTGTCCTTCCTTCCTCTCCCGCCCTTGGGGGTTGTCCCCACAAGACTCGCAGTTGCCCCCATTGCAACCATCTGGTTTGCCTTGGGGGCCTTCAGTACGTTAATAAACATTTAATTTCCTCATGTCCCCAAATGATCTCCCCTTCTTCTAGTTGCATGGATTGCTGTGCCCTTTGAATTCTGGGCTCTCCACTGGGTGCTCACACACCTGACTGGGAGCCCAGTCTAATTCTTATCAGCCGCTTCCATGACACTGATGTTGACCATGTTGAGTTCCATTATCTCTTGAGCTATATTACTCAAGCAGGAGAGGATGTTTCCTGAGTTTTTGCTGGTCAGTCGCTCCTTCATTGATTTATAAACATACAGAAAGAAGTAATACTGCCCATACCAAGTGTAATCATGTCTCAGAGAGGGAGTTTATGAATGATAGGGGAGGCCCCATGAGGGCCTTGATAAGTGTGCTGCTGAAGCCCTTTAAGGCGAGACAATGAACTGGCTATCTGGAGTTCCAGAGTAGCTAGACGGGGTATAATTCAGTGGGGGAGGTCGTGAGGGTTACTTTCCCTGCCAATCTCAATATTTTAAAATTTTGTGTTGTACAGGTGCTCCTGTAGAGGGCACTACATGTTGGAATTCAGGATTTTAATTGCTTGCTGATGCATCTATTCACCTGAATTACAACACTATGTTTGCAGGAAAATTAATATTCTCAACTGCGGGAATAATTATATTAGGGTATTATAGACCACTTGGACTTAAAATATGAAAATTTCAATAATAATAAAAACCTGGATATTATATAAATTTTTTATTAAGTTGATTATGGGGTCAAAGAGAAAACATAAATTTCACTAATTAGTATTTAAAGTAACTCAAAGCTTAAAGCAAGGGGTGGAAGGCAAGTCAGTAGGGCATACGGCTACCAACCTGAATGTTGCAGGTTTGATTCCCGCCCTTCACACATCGATCAGGGTGCCAGCCAAAGGAAGCTATTGGCGGTTAGTAGGTCTAATAACATGAAAACCTTACACATGACGTAACCAGAAAAATTTGAGTTCTGATTTGGAGATATAAAACTTTCTTTGATTGAGCTGACCCTGTTCATGTTTCATGTCATTTCTTTCTTTCAGTAATGCCTGTCCCCCAGTCAGCTTGCATCAGTTAAATAAAAAGCTTAAAGCAACATGGGTTTGAAATTCATTATTAGCTTTGAGCCTAATTAGGAAATATGGGTGTTTGACCTATCAGAGCTCTCAAATATTGCCTCACTTTGAAAAAAAGCTGATGGAGTGTTAATAGTGGTCAAGACAAACCCTGGGGCAAAGATTTAATATATTTAGCCAATTAGATGGTAAGACCTCTGAATGTCTTCCCTGATTCAGATGCAGGGTTGGTGCAACACAACGAGTTATAAATTGGACTTTTTGATTGTGGAATGGTGTTAAACAACTTTACTCCATTACTATGTACTCCACTGAGTATTGAACCGAGAGTTTTTCTGATAATATCAGACTCTTTTAACTTTAATACACTACTATTTAATTATTGAACATGTAATTGCCTGACAAACATAACGCAGATGTGGTAATTTCATTTCATATGGTAGCAATTGTTAATTGTAATTCTTTTTAGGATGTTCATTAGATCATCAGGTTTCAATTTCTTTGAATTACAGCTGTTCCATCAAGGAGTATTCCAAGCAATGTTTAAAGTTGTCTAATTATTGATGTAATGATTAATAATTTAATTTTCTATCATGAATCAATCAGAGTTTGTCAAAAATTGATTAGGGTTTATTAGTAGTTGCTGAAGTTGACCACGTTTTAGTAGGCAGAAACTTGTAGATTAACCTAATACTTCAACACAACCTGCTTTCAATAATTAAAAGGTTCCATTATCTAAGCAATTTTCTGTCTTAATGAGGAAAGATCGCTGGGAATGAGTGAAGATGTTATAATATTCTTTAGATACTCAACCTCAGAGGGGTCATATTCTAGTTGACGATGTAATTGACTAGTCATATAAAGTAATCATAATTTTGGATGTCTCCTGAGGCTAAATTATCAGAAATAGTTGCCATAACTATTGGTGCACCAATGGAAGAGTTGGGATCTAAATTTCTATATATATCCCTTGTTTTTACTTAATCATGCAGTAGTAATACACTTGCGAGTAGTACTCAATGCATAAATAAAGGCATTAGTGATCGTTATGGGGTTTGATTCTGTTGAAGTGTGTGGCTAGATCCATTTGTTTAATTCTCAAACACCATGAGTAAGTTGAAAATCACTTGGGTGTAAGAATGTACCTTATTGACTTTAATACTAAATATAAGAACGTTAGTATAACTGTAGGCAAACATTAGCACATCTTTGTTTCTTATATTAGAACATCCTGTTATTGTAGGAAGATACTTGATTAAGGTTGAAATCAACTAAAACGAAGCTGACTGACTAGCTGTTGTCACACAATCACTCCTATATTTCTTACATTGGTCATTTTATCTTGTACCTTTATTAATTTATCCCTTTATGATTTATCAATAAGTGGAGTAAAAAGTTCACTTTAAATGACTTTTAGATAGTTTTGCAATTATACTGTGTGCTCTTGTGATTAGCGTTGTGGAAGAGGTTTCTCTTATCTATTTTGCCATTTGCCAACTCTTGGGTATAAAGTTGAAGGATAGGTTTTCCTTATCCAATTGTTTCTCAGCTACTCAGGAGTAATAGTCTAAAGAAAGTTTTCTTTTTTCTAGAAGTATCTTCAAGTAACAGATTGAACAGCGTTTGCACTTGTCTAGCATTGAGGACATACTCAATTTGGTTGTGAAGAGCTCAACTAGGAAAAAAGTAATAAAACCATTGTCACTCACTTCCTTTATTATATCAACAGTTTTTTAACGCACATAATGAACATATGCAGTAAACCATCTAAAGTTTACATCACTTGCTCACAACAGGGGTGTTAATTTTTAATGCAAAAGATTTCAGAAGAAGTTTAAGCACAATGTTGTACAAAAATGATCTTAGGAAGGTTTGGATGAAATTGTAAAATTGAATAAGAATATGATAAACTCTATGTCATGAGCTGATTAAATTATCTTGGATGAATTAGTGACAAAAGCTGAGGAAAAATAACAAGCTGCAAAGGTCAATATTGATATTTATGTGGCGCTCTTCGTTGACCCTCCCAAATTGCATTCCCACCGTTTTTGTCAAAAAAATGGGTTTCCCATTTATAAAAATATTAACAAAATGGCAGTTGCGGCTGCAGCTGCCCCAGCCAAACCCTCCTCCGCCAGCAACTCCATGGGGCATTGGAGCCCCCTGTCAAGGGTATTCCTATCCCCAATTTTTCTCATGATTTAGAGGAAGATGTGAAGTACAAGGTCTAGAAGCTTGCTTTTGGTGTGAGCTGCACTTGCATTGATGCAGTAAAAACTTCTCTTTTTGACCCCAATTATCCCAAAACCCACCAGTGCATCAAGTCATTTACTTATGTGCCAGCTCTCATCATTATGCTGATCATCAACTTACTCATATGTTGAGTCGATGGACGCCGCCAGCCTCATTAATGAGAAAACCCTCAACTATATCTCCTTATGCCCCATGTCACTGATGCTCCCACCCCAATGCTGTCCGCCATGGTCCGCCAGCTAAAGTGGGCGCCAGACAAAAGTTTCTCCAAAGCCTCCTCGCCATCTGATATGGCTTCCTAGGCTGATAACCTAGGGGCTATATTAGGAAAAAAATTTATTTATATTAATCCCTTTGTTTGTCCCATTTGCGAATAAAGATGCGTGGCAGCTCCCCCTTTTGGGTTAAGCACCACAAGTACTAAAAAATAATTGATATTTATGTAAAAGTCGCCTCCTAGAAATAGAAGAAGAAAGAAGTAATCAAAGAGTTGCCATTATAGAAAACTGAAAGGGAAGCGATTAAGGAACACTTTCACAGAATTTATGGAAGATTAGCGCATATCCTAAAGTTCTTACAAGAACTTAAAAATAACAAATGTGATTGCACTCAGATGGAGGCAAATGAATCTGACAACAGGATACATGGAAGTTAAGTTGAGAATTACAACCCCCTAAGGAAGATTCCTGGAGCTTTTACTGCAATTTTAAAGATGAACCCACAAAAAACCCTATCATTAGTCAGGTTGCCAGCGAAATCTTCTGCCAAAGTAGCAACAGAAGAATTTCAGAATAAACTGAAATTACCCATGTTTCACTGGTATATCACACTAGGATTTCTCCACTTTTTAAAAAGATGATGTTAGAATATAGTGACTGAGAAAAAGCAGTAAATGCGATGAACTTCTAGACACTGAATGCAAAATCTGGTTTCTCTCATCTTAATGAAATCAATTAGACATACATTGATGCTAAAGAAGAATCATGACTGAGTTTGGCTATCCTGCATAGATGGCTATCCCAAACAGGAGTTTATTAGAACTCAATATAAGGAGGATTTAACATTAGCCATTTTTACTGACTGATTACCCAGGAGGTCAAATCCTTGATGGCATGAAAGTTACATAAGATTATGATGCAAATATATCAATGAAAAAAGGCACTTTGGCCCAACATAGTTTTTCTTTGCACTATGGTTTTGGCGCTTGCAAACTAAACTTTCACATTGCAGATGGTGGATTATCTTAGATCTTAAGAGAAACATTCAAAGCATTTTACCAAACCTTCAAAATTATTACTGCCATAGTTCAGAATACAGCGAAGTTTGCTGAGAATAATAAGGGATTACAGAATTTAAGTTGTAATAGGAAAAAATCCCAAAAGACTAAAAAGAGCAAATTAAACTCAAAACTGTTGCAACCAATGTGGAAAACTTGGGCATGTAGTTGTTAAATACTGAATAAGAAGTCTGAAAAAAACAAGTACCTCTGGTTTAAGCTGAAGAGAAGGAAACTGGCCAGGATTTTGGGAAAAGGCCAAAAATCTAGATATATAACAATCAAGTACTCCAATCAATCATGAACCCCTGACATAGTATAGGATGACTTGGATAGTTCGATCATTTATAGATGAAGATACACCAAAACCGCTCTACCAAGTGGTTAATTTTGACATCAACTCAATCAGCTGAGCAAAGGCAAAAAAGTATGACCATGAAATCATGAAAGAAGTTGCTTGGCCTTATTCCCGTCAGTTAGCAGAATAGATCAGTACTACTGAAAGCACTGAAGATTTGAAAAAAAAACTGATAATTCAGGTATTTCATTCCCTATAAGTGGAATTGAGAAATCTTTCCTGATTTGTCCGTGTGATTAATTCATACTCTAGATTCAGCAGATAATGTCATGATTCACTTAGTAAACATTGTATTACTATACTCTGAGTGTAAATATGCGGACATCATAGTTAATTGAGCATAAAATGGGTAATATTCAACTTTGGACATCCATTAACACCATTTTGACCAAGTAGGTGAAGAAAAAGAAGGCTTCTCCAAATTTGGAACACTAAAAAGAACATAACTGATGGACTAGATAAAAAACATCCTGTGTAGCATACAGTGCACTGCCTCTTCAATTCATATTATGGTAATATTAGCTCCAGCCATAATATTGGCAATTTTAAAATTATGACATCCTCATAAAAAAGAAGTTATGAGAAGGTATAGTGTCTGCAAACCAGTAGGGTCTTACTAATGCATAGGTTTGATTAACTTCAGATTCCTAAAAATATGGACTTTGCTGGTTGTATAAAGACAACTAGCCTAGTCATGTTTTTATTATAAGTAAATTTGGCCCAACTCTAACGGATAAGGATAAAATAAGTGACTTGGCCTCACTCTGGAATTAAGTAAAAATTCAAGTGACTTTGATCTCACTCTGGCAATTGACACTTAGACAACTGAGTTTTCTTCAACAAGAAGAAGATAAACAACATTATATAATATGATATAAGATATAGGTCTAAGATGTTTATTGATATGAAAATTAAGGAATATTTATATAAAATAGTTGTGGAGGAGATGTTAGGGTAATTGTGGCAACCATGATGATTTAAAAATTCCTAGCTGACAAAGAGGTTTATTAATTTTACATTGGGAAAAGCTACAGTTAATTTTCACGTTGAATGGCATATTTAAATCACCATTTGAACCAGCTAACATGTCAGCTACTAATCTTGACAATTTCCCGTGTTTAATTGTTCATTTTAAGCCAACTTACGCATATCCAAATTTTCAGCAACAATTCTCCATGAAATCTCAATTGTAACTATAATTGGAAATAATCCTCTTATAATTAAAAATAACCATTCAATTGGATATTACCACCAAATGGAAAACATAAATTAATCACATCTTAAAGCTTAATTGATAAGCTAAATTAAATATTAACCATAAGATAAATAAATTAAAGCTATAAACAATCCAAAGCTGGATAATTTGGTCATATAAAGCTCCCACACATCACCCCTCTTGACCAGATTATTCAGGCAAAATTATCCTTTTCCTCTAATACTTCTGAGTATGAGCGATACTTTGCTGGTCTACCTAAAAAGGTATGCTGACCTTTTCTGAAAAGTGTCATGATCTTTACAAAGAAAAATTGCTTTCCAGCCTCATTAGATCTAGCGCTCTGAGTCAAATATACTATTAAACTCTTCCTCAGTACTTCCAACAACGGTACCTATCCCTGAAGAGGAAATAGGGTTGACAATCTTTTCATTTGAATCGCACTCATTAGTTCCTCTTTCTCCCATCGTAGAACTCAACTTTGAGTCATTACTGGATTTTGCTCCATCTGTTCTGAATTCAGAAATAACTTTAATCCAAATGAAGCAATATTTTCTAATTTGTATCAGTTTTCCTCTTTGAGCCAGATCTACTCCTTAGTTTCTCTTCTGAATCAGCCAGTTTTATAAACCAAAAATCTTATTAACTGAATTAACAATTGGTAATGATGAACACGTTGAGTTTTCATATCAAGAACTTTGGAGGAAATTAACTTAATCCCTTAGCATTTCCTTCACCCTCATGATCTTGATCACATACTCAATCAAAATACCATGGCGTACATGCTCTATTTCACAGGACAAGTTATTTGCATATGGGCTGCACAACTTAATGCATTACCAAATTTCCACCAGTCCTTCTCCTTATCCTTCCAGGAGGCAGCAACTGCATGCCTTCAAGATGCAGTTCATTGCCTGCACAACTAATTCACAGCAGGGGGTATTCAGTGGTATCTTCCCCTAATGGCAATTTCAGGGGTATGGTCTAACAATCACCCGCTCATCTTCTTTATTTATTGTTCTCCCACATGGTTAGTGTATTTAATGAAGCTCATCGCCAAGCACTCTGGACACATCTCCTGGCGCCTGTGCCATATAGAGATTGCACAGACTTGTTTTCCAACTGAACTTTATCCATTGATGTTATCCCCACAATCTGAGGCTTATCATCTTTAAAATTTGGATGTTCTAGTCTCACTCCCAATCATTGCATATTCTTAGAATTTCTTAAGCTTCAAAAAACGTGGTTTTGTGCAGCTCTAACACTTGCCAGTGTCCAATCCCATATTGACTTCAGCAGCCTCTTCTCCAATATCATCATTTAATCTCCCTCCCCCCAGAGGCGTTAAAGAAGGGCTTAAACCTTGTAACCCAAGGCTAATGAATAAAATAAAAATAAAAATATATTAAAATAAGTTATTATTTTAAATTTCTTTTTCCCCTCAGATTATGATATTTTTTCATATTTTCCAATACTTTATATATATAATTCCATTATTTTATAATCTTTTGTTAAAATTTTCCTTTTTTATCTAGTAATTCAACTTTTTAGGGATTTTCTATGCACTCTATTAATCACACAACCATTGGAACATTTTTGATCATTTAAGCATCATTTGCCATCTTAATAAAAATTTCAAATAGTCCTGACCATAATGCATTTACTTTATTTCAGAGACCAAACCCATATGTACCACTTTAGGCTACTCATTCTCCAACGAAAAATTCTAACAGGCTAGATTGATACTTGTCATCAGTCTTCTTAGCATGAAATTTTCTTTTTATTGTCATATTGCAAACTCGAGATTGGAGGTCCACTATTATGTTTGTAAGATGATACAGGTAATTATCTGCGCTCATCCCAAGATTTGATCCAGAGCTGAATAGAAAATTGATGGCAATGCTGCTTTCTTGACCATACAATAATTCAAACAGCTTTTAACTATTGCTGAATGGAAACTGATATTATACTTGAAGGTCACCAAACTTATATAAGACATCCATTAAAACACTATATATGAGATCAGTTTCTTAGTTTAGCGGGCAGTGTCCCATTAACAAGTTCATTAACCCCATTTATTTCTAGTATATATAGTGCAGACACCACCCCTTTGATCCCCATCAGCTCATTTAGGTGGAGAATCTTAAAGGAGGTAAAATTCATCCCATTATCGCTCAATAGCACCTGGGGACACCCATAATGATATACCACCTGCTAGAGGTAGACTTAGGAGTGCTTAGTGCATCAGCTTGGCTTAATGCTCAGGTCTCAACCCATCTCATGAGGTGGTCAATCACTACTGTGATTTAACTCACCCCATTTATGCTCACATTCAATTATTCATAACGTTGATTAAGACTGTGTGCTAAAAAATTACTGGCTTTTTTAATCAGTAGCTTGTCCCATTTATATGTGGCTTGTGGAGCTGGCACTCCACACAACTGGCGATATAATCAGCAAGAACATAACTTAGTTACTCACAATAAGAGTATTGCCTAAGGGACCATCTAGTACTAAAAAAAAGAGTATTGCCTAATGTGCTGAGCGTTAGCTTTAGTCCTCCATGATCAACAACCTTGTGTGCTGCCTGAATTATCTCTTGTGAATTTTTAAGGTTTTAAAAACTAAAAAGCCTCTTGTCATCTGTTATTTTGATAATTGGTCGTTGACCAATTCCATCTTCATGGCTTTTTTCAGTACTTTATGAATTTTAATTGGTTTTTATTGTAACTCCCCATGGACCATTTGATTGGAAAAGGTCATTAGAATGATCAAGCATAGCAATAAAGGCTGGTAACCTCAATAAACGACGTTCTGAATCTTAACTCCTTCTTGAAGCTTTATTTTAAATTTATAGTCCTGAAACTTTTAACCATCACGCTAATCTCCCCCCAGTCCTTTAGGACTGTTAGCCATCAGAGAGAGGTGTGGTCATTAACAACCTTGAAATGATTTTTGTGGATATAGACGCAAAATTGCTTTCAGGAATAGATAACTACAAGATACTCTCACTCTGTGACCATGTAGTTCCTTTCAGCTTTTAATAAGGTTTAGCTGACATATGCCATGAGGTGTTCATCTCCACTTTTCTCAATCTGACTTAAGATGGCTCCTATAACCATTAGTGACACATCCAATTGGATAATGAACTGTTTTTCAAATTTCAGATAATTCAGAATTTGAATGTACGTCATATATTTCCTCAGTTCATCAAATGCTGCATGCTTTTATCATTCATATGAATTTCTTTTTTGGAACTACCAAAATATAGAAAACTGGATTAACCTTCTTCATGAAGACATTAATGAAATGGCAATAATAGCTGACCATTCCAAGGACAACTTATATTGTGAATGCTCTTACGACCAACATCTGTTTGATCGCTTCCACATCTGAATTTGGGGCGAAAGTCCCTCAGCATTAATCATGAATCTCAAGTATTCCAATTCCTTATTGAAGAAATGTCATATTCTCGGCTTTATCTTGAGATTCACAGAAGCTTTCCACTTGAACTCTTCCTCAAAGTGGTGTAGATGATCTTTGAATGTTTGGCTAAACATATTATTATTGTCCAGATAGAAGAGGACGCAAGACAACTTCTGATAGATAAAAATCGTGTCTATTGCCCGCAGTAACATCGCAGGGGCATTGCACAAGCCTTGAGGCATTCTTGTCAGCTGGTACAACTCTTGTACAGTGATAATTGCATACTTCTCTTGATCCTCTGATGTTATATTTTTCTGCCTGTAGCTGGAGATCAAATCTATGACGAAGAAAAACTTGGC
Source organism: Massospora cicadina (assembly GCA_022478985.1). Taxonomy (NCBI): domain Eukaryota; kingdom Fungi; phylum Entomophthoromycota; class Entomophthoromycetes; order Entomophthorales; family Entomophthoraceae; genus Massospora; species Massospora cicadina. The sequence continues at coordinate 50,433 of JAKSZP010017114.1, forward strand.
TTCTCCTGATTGTTCTAGCACATTATTGTTTTTAGAAAGGGTTGAAAATTATTTTTCATGATTTTTTTCAAATGATGGTAAACAACCATGACTCGATTTGATCCATCTTTCTTCTTAACAATCAGTATAGGACTTGCCCATGGGCTGGATGGCAATCCAAGCATTCTGTGCTCTTTGAGCTTCTCAATTTCTTTGGTAACAACTTCCTCTGCTGCTCCAGACCTCCTAATAGGTCTCAGTCAAATTGGTCCAACATTTCCTGTATTGACACAATGCAATACATTCTTTGGCACCCAAGATCATGGTCATCTTGCACAAAATTTTTTTCTAATACTTAAAACAGGCCAAAACTTTGTTCTTCTGGCCCTCCTTTAATCCAGCTAATGAATCTTATTTGATTGACATCAGAATATTCCCATCAGTTTCCTTAGGTAATCCCAGCTCATCTAATTCCCCAAACTTGTGGAACAAATGAATCTCCAATACTGGATTCAATTGTGCAAATCCACTATCTGGTTCTATATGACCTTTATTAAATTATTTTACAGATTGGTCAAAGGATTCAAATCTCCTTGTGACCAGGGATTAAAATCCCTGGTGCTAACCAAGGCTCAATTATTGATGCCGCCAAGTAGTCTTAACTTCTGCATATAACTTCTCCAGATCTCCATTGTCAGTCCAGTTTCCTCAATTTTCATCATTCCCAAATGAATTATAATATCCTCTTTGTTCAGATTAAATTCTTTTATTTTATTTAACAGAGGCAAGCTGACCAGGGAACAGGCATTACCAAAAGAAAGAAATGAATGACATGAAACCTGAACAGGTTCAACTCCATTGAAGAAAGGTTTTCCACCTTCAGATCGGGACTCAAATTTTTCTGGTTACATCATGGGTAAGGTTTTCGCGTTATTAGACCTACTAACCGCCAATAGCTTCCTTTGGCTGGCACCCCAATTGATGTGCAAAGGGTGGGAATCGAACCCGCAACCCTTCAGGTTGGTAGCCATATGCCCTTACCAACTCGCCTTCCACCCCCTTTAGTTCACATTAAAGATCCATGATTTTTGTTCACATATATGGGTAACTCCTGGACTTTTTCCCCGACCAATCTTAACTGACGGGTAACATTCCATCTTATATATCAATTAATGAAATTCTTCCTCTTGCTGGGGTACCTTCCTTTATTGGTGATAAATCAGTGACAACATCTACACCAGAATTGGCAAAATATCTTCCTCAGAGTCACATATGACCCATACTTCTGCATGTAGTTAGTGCCAATGAGAATATCATAACTCTGGTTGTCTAGGACAATCACTAGAACTGAAATAAAAAAGGTTTCAAAACTATAGTGGCAGAGTATAATAGGACCTATAAGAAGTGGTAGAGTCAGGACCAGCTGTCTCATACTGTTTCCTATGCTTAAAATCTGGATTGGCCTTCATCACTTGACTAATTTAGTCGAGATAAAATTAATTGGTGTCCACTATCAATTTATTGCCCTGACAGGGACTCAGTTCACCAAAATATCCATATAAGGCACTCAAAAAATAGGATAGACTATTGCTGCTACATGTATGACAGATTCATTAGCTAAATCAAGGGGTGATCAATTGAGAGAAATTTGGGGAGTGTTTCTCTAATAGTACCAATCGTAATTTATATTTTGACTTCACAGATTCATTTAATAAGTTGGTTACATCTTTGGCATTTTGGACTTTCTTAAATATGTTCAGCATGCGGATGAGCTATCCTCTTCACAATTTTGAGGGTATTTTCTTTAAAATTTGATCTAGTCTTGATTTTGTTTGCATTTTGGTAAACTACTTGATGAAGAGGATCTAAAACTGGCATATCTGCAATTAGTTTCAGATTGTCCAATACATATGGTTTTATCTGGGGGATTTTGATCACCTGCGTTTCTAGACTGTCCTTCATCTAGACCGCATGGTCTTTTACCTGACCTTTAGAAGTTTCCTTTTTCTCCTGGGGCTGACTTGGTTAACCTAATCTTCAAGTGTCACTGTCCACTTTTTTTGGCAAATTGTACAGGTTGGCACACTTATTGTCAGGATTCCTACATGAATGGTAAATTAGGATGTGTTGGAAGTTGGGAATTGATCCTGATTTGACCATATAGCTCAAACTTCTCTCAGGGATAATCCCAGATAAAATTTAATGACTCTAAAAGTCGGAAATCAACCCCAACTTACTTATTCAACTAATGCTCCCTTAAAGCTACCTAATTTTAAAGTCAAACCTGATCCATGCGACAGGTGCATTATATTCAACTGAGATAATTGGGATGCCACTGAATCCATGATTTGTTTATTATTTATAGATCTAAGCTTAATTGTTTGGATTTCCTGAGGCACCTGTCCAATTTCTCTTATATTGCTTCTATTAAGCTAGCAAACTTACTTTTCTCTCCTTTTCCCAATACTGAGTTTAAAATTGTATTTTATTTAAATTGCTTCTCCAGAAATTGTATCTTGTATAAAGTCTTCCTTGACCAAGAGAAAGCAAAAATTATCTCTCCAACACCCTTGAGCTTTGGGTCACCTGGCCAATAAATTATAGGGATAGATGGTAACTCAACCATGATCCAAACAAAGCTGGTGCTCCCTACCAGGTCAACCCCGATTTTGCAAGTACTTTATAACAAATTAAACTAAAAATAAAAGCAACAATGGATCATAACGATTTGGTGTCAGATCCCCCTTCAGATCAGGAACGCCTTAAATTCTTGGCCAAATAACCTGCTATGATATGTGGAATGGAGCTAAAAAATTCTAGCCCTTGAGCAACAGCAACTCGAGCTTTTAGATGCAACTACTGAGCTTAAAAGTGTTTTGGCAGTAACTCTCTTTTTACCACAAAATTGGCCCTTTGCGCCACCAATGATCAGGTGGATAAAATAATCTAATATATTAACGCCTTACAAAATAAGGTAGACGCCTCCACCCATATGAACTTCCAGCGACATCAGTTCCTCTTTGGGTGAAAACTCCCTCCAGTGTCAGTCCACATCACCTGACCATTTTCCCACCCCGTGGCACACTCAAACTGGAGTTCAAAGAGAAATACGTCCCAGTAAAAGGGAGTATCTTCTCTTTATTATTTTTTATGAAAGTGCTATGGAAGAAGCCACTGATACCCAATGGCTTAAACACCTGACGAACAGTCTTAGTTGTATGGCTCAGAATATTGTAGTCATCATCTTTTGCATTGCCATACTTGGACTAAAACCAAAACTTCCCTGCTCCAGGAATTTTGGAGCAACTTAACCCTATCCAACCAAAAACAGATCTTCATGGGCATTAGCCTTAATTTGGGGAGACTATCAATGAATTTGCCTTCCGTTTCTACCTCGAGATGCAAACTTTGGTTGCAGGTAATCATCTAAAATTAGATGATGCTATCACCGTCTCATTCTCTGCATTTAAAAATATGAAAAATATACTTAGTCTAAAAGCGGTGAAATCCATCTTGATGTCCCTTCTCCATATTAAGGAAGCTATTTTTGGAAATACCGCCCAAACTACATAAGCCCACCTGTCCAACTCATTTTAACAAAAATAAAGCCCTGGACCCAAGTGCTAGCCATTACTCCTCCTGATTCACTATACCTGAGTGATACTGCACCCATTGTAAGAGAACCAACCACACTGTGGATTTTTGTCACGTACTCCAACATAAGATGCAAAAGTTCAGTCAGTATAGGGCAAGAGGCTCCCTATGCTGACGGAAAACAAGTGCCTCAAAATCCTTGCTTTAGCTCTAGCTCTATCCCCAGACCCCTTGGGCTGTTATGTGTTAGCTTTTCCTGCAGAAGTTGACGTTCCTCTTTCTAATCAAGGAAATAAAAATCTCCAGCTTTCTTATTGTTATGTTGGTCAACTACCTAAACAAATTTGGTGGTCAACTATTACATGGAAAGACAAGCACTGGCACAAAAAACGTTTAAACTCATTGAATAGCCCTGAGCTTAAATGCAGAAGATCCTTCGCTTGCTTAACTGCAAATCCAAAATGATAGTCTACTAGCCGTTAAATTTTCCGTTCAGATCTTTGGTGGTTCGAGTCAAGGTAGGCATACATAATGTTAAAGTCCTGGCAATAAATGACACCGGATCTCTGATCAACATTATGTATTTTCTCAGCGTCTGGGTCCGCTGTCGCCAAGTTGGATTTGCACAGGGTATAGCCACTGAGGAACCCAATCAAACGATATGAGGATCACTGATTCTTATAATAAAACTAGATAAAATATATATGGAGCTATTGCCCCTAATTTCTTCCTTTATTTTTAGATGTCTTGCAGACCGTTCTGAGCTTCTTCTTCCTCCTAAAAGACTATCCCCTTTTAATCTTCCATAAGGCTCTTTATACCTTGATTCCCAAGATGGATGCATCCTCGGTTTGGTATCTTCTATTCTTCTTCCTTTTTCAAGTTGCTCTCATTTATATCAAATCTCAACATGATTCCTCTCGATTTGCTGTATGTTCTCATTTTGTTCAATTATAAATCATGTATCCCTTTTCATAAATCTTAAGACTCATCTCAATTTCCCTGTGATCTGCCAATATGGGTAGCATATCATCCAGTCATATCAACTTCCCGACATTACCCCCCCCTTTGACTGGACAATAGGCTCTTACTGTTTGTACGCTCTAAGGAACTTAGCATGGACTCAGTTAGTAATCTGACCCCCATCAGGTTCCTTGATTGTGAAGACATCCATACCAGTCTTCTCAATAATCTCAAATGGGCCAACTCAAATGTCGGAGAGCTTATTCTTTCATCTAAATCCATACTGGTTTTGGAATAACACATGATCCCCTTCAGTGAACAATGGAGGTCCACTCCGGCGCTTTTGGTCAGCCGCCTGGTCATGAATTTGTTTAGTCAAACTGGTGGAGTAGGCTTCAGTTTGCAACTTGATTAATGTATCTGTGAGTTGCCTTAGATATCGCTGGGGATTTACACCACCAGTGTCTTCTACACACAAATATAGCAAGGCAGGAAGAGCTGGATGTCGCCCATACAGCAGTCGAAAGGGACTCTTACCAATGGCAGAATGATAGCTGATATTATAAGCGAACACAGTGGTAGGTAAAAAAGCACTCCATTCCGAGGGCTGGTCCATTATCAATTTTCGGAGTATGTTTACTAGGGTTCCATTAACTCGCTCCACCATCCCATTTGATTCTGGATGATAGGGGGTGGTTAAAACCCTGTGAATGGCCATTAACTCGTTTAACTTCGGCAGGATATGTAAAGTAAAGTTGGTTCCGTTGGCTGTCAGGATGAACTGCAGACAGCCATGCCACTGTATAACACATTACATAATAAACTTGGCAGTAGTGACCGCGCCCAAGTCATAAATGCCCTGGCCTCCACCCATCTGGTCAAATGATCAATGGTGACAACTATATACTTGGATCAATTGGCATTAGTCAGCAGAGGTCCCACTACATCAATGGAAACAGTGTGCCATGCAAAATGGGGCTTCACAAATTGATAGGTATTTCTTACAGAAAGGTTTTTCAACTTGACATTGGTGGCAACAGCTAATAGTTTCCAATATGTCATAATGCATGCTTTCCCAGAAGCATTGAGTCACAAAATCTCCAGCGTCATTCACAAACCACCATGGCCTACAGCCCAATGAGCATCCATAATTATTGAGGGTCTATTTGAAGGCTTAGGAAAATTCAGCGTCAAGTCTCAAATCCACTTGTATAATTCTCCCCCTCACATGAAGGTACCCTCCCTGAGTCCGTCTAACACCTTGATCACTTGCGGCGGCTCATCCTGGTATCTTTACCATCATTTTATACATTATATCAGCAAGATCTGCTGTGATAGCGACAGTGGGCAATCGAGACAGACAATATGCGTTTTGATGTTTTGCCCCCAGTCAATGTAAGATCTTGAAATCATAAGCTTACAGCTTCAGAGCCCAACGTGCAAGCCGTCCTTCCAGTTCACACAGATTCTGTAGCCAGCGCAAGAAAGCATGATCCATTGCTACTCGAAATCTTACCCCATGAAAATATACCCGAATTTTTTGTAAGCATAGATCACAGCTAAACACTCCCACTCAGTTAAGGTGTAGTTTCATTCATGACAGTTCAAGCTCCGACTAGAGAATGCAACAGGATGTTCCACACCATCATCATCCTTATGGGATAATATTGCCCCAATAGCAGCTAGGGATGCATCCATTTGTACTATGAACAGCTTATCAAAGTTGGGGTATTGCAATATAGGTGCGCTTGCTAATATGGTATGCAATAAATCAAAAGCGTTCTGGCATCGTTCAGTCCAATAGAAAGGAGCGATTTCTTTAATAGCTCAAAAAGTGGTGCCCCAATACAACTGAAATTGGGAATGAACCGTTGATAATACCAGACCATTCCAAATAACACTTGAATATCCAGCTTAATTTCTGGCTGAGTCATCTTGCCTATCACTTCCACTTTAGCTGGCTGTGTTTTAAGCCCATTTGAATCCACAACAAAACCAAGGTATTCCAATTGCTCTTTAAAGGAATGGCACTTCTGAGGCTTAATCTTAATATTAGCATCATTGAGGCAATGAAACACTTACTCCAAGTGGGCCAGATTCTCTGTGAACGTTCATGAAAACACATTGATGTGATCAAAGTAAACTAAGACGCAGGACAGCTTTAAATCACCTAAAATCATATACATGGAATGCTGGAATGCAGCTGGAGCATTACACAATCCCTGCGGCATGCGCGTTGGCTGGAACAACCCTCTTGAGGTGATGATCGCACATTTCTCCCATTCAATTGGTGGCAATTCAATCTGCTAGTAGCCTGAGACATATCCATGGCGTAAGGATAGTTTGCCCCACCCAATCAGTCTAATGCATCATCAATCCTTGGAAGAGGGTAAGAATCGATCTTTGTGACGTTATTGAGTTTTATGATAGTCAATAACCACCTTATTTTGAGCCATCCTTCTTCTTTATGATGAGCACATGTGATGCCCAGGGACTGTTTGATGGCTCTAGCATCCCTTGCTCGATAATATTATCCACTTCGTCAGAGACAACATCTTCCGCTGCTCTAGAACGTCTAATAGGACGTGAATGAAAGGGAGGGTGATCCCCCATATCAATTCAACGTACCACTCCTTGAGTGCACCCCAAGTCATGATTATTATTTGCAAATATATCCCAATACTTTTCAAATAAGGCCATAGCCTTATCTTGCTGATCTGCCAATAGTCCCATGAGCGCTTCTCATGGAACTACAGTCAGTATGCCAAATGAGGTGAAAGCCGGTGGTCTAAAATCTTCCCATGAGCCAAAATCATGAATATGACGAACTTCCTTTACAGGGACAAAGTGTAGGTAAGCCACCACTTGGTGCCGCCTAAGCATTATTATCTCCTTCTGTAGGTTTGCAAGAAACACCTTCACCTCCCCATTCCCAGGAAACAATAGCCCCAGAGCCACATGTGGTTCTAGCCGCAAATGCTGATGAGGCGCCAGGATTTCTCCATACAGTCCCTTAGGGACTTTGATTTCGAGCCCAGTCCCTATTATGCCCTGGTGCCCAGATGGTAAGTTTAAAGGGCGCGTTACTCGATGTGGGATTCCTTTATACTCATATATCTGGTTGTGAAGGATCTTGGTCCACCAACTCAGTCATTGATAGCGAACAGGGATCACTCCATCACTGTATGCTAGATTAATCTGACCGGAGTGGACTGGATCCGTTGGGATTCCACCAGAGGAAAAATATACTGGTATTTTTTGGCTGAACATGGTAAGGGTTTCTTCCGCCATATCTATCACAACACCAAATTTCCTCATGAAAGCTGCGCTGACTAACATATTTTATAGGTTATTTGGCAAGACCACCACTGGGGCAGACACCTGGTCTGACCCAAATCGTAGGGGCAACGCGCTATATGCTCCTTCCAACACAGTGCTATGCGTTCCTGCCATCCCGTATACTACTTGATGGTCTGAATCCAGTTTCAACATAAGTTTAGCTACTAACCAGGTAAAGACCATGTTCACAGGCGCTCTTATGTCTATGATCGCGCGAATTTTTGTGTTTTGAACAAATATGTTGCAATAAGTACATTACAAGTAAGAAGAATCATCAGAGTTTATTACTTGTATGTTTAAGGGCCTTGTGTTACTTAAAAAGGAAGGAATACCCTTGCTGACCTGAGGATACTCACTAGCAATTTTTCCACTGGAATAGCTATATTAACCCCTATTAAAGAAGCGATGTTCATCAAAGATTCCGCATTGCTGGTGCCAGTTCGTTCCAGTATCTGCCACGCATATGTTTTATGCACATCTTGGCAGAGCTCAGCACTTTGGGTGAACTCTTACTCTCAGAAGCAGAAGAAGGGGTATCCAGTGAAAGCTGCTGGTAAAACAAATCATCCAATTGTAGTTCAAATTCTACTTGTAAAGTTGGTTGGCAGATATTAGGGACAAGTGAATTGAGCTTAGCGGAGGTAGAGCGTCCCATCTCTACTCCGCTTGAGCTTTTCCCTGCTCAGTTTTTATAGTTGGCATTGCGTACATTTGTGGTTTACTAGGGCAATTGGCTGCATAATGCCCTCTTTGTCCGCACTGGAAGCAAGTGTTCATAAAAGGTGCACATATATAATTTGGGCTGGAAGGACCAGGTTGAGAATTGCCAGTAAGGTTCCATGGTCGCGGTCAAACTGGTGAAGCATACATGGGATGGAAAGGGTCTACTGACTCATATGAGTGATGATATGTTCCAGCGGCTGATAACACAGTCGCTGCGCCAGATATTCGAAAAAGGATGGAGCAGGGGCAACGGAGAGTTTTTGGGCTACATTAGGGGCAACGTTTGTGGCAGAGATTTGACATAAGGCGTTCACTTTTTGAATGAGGCTGGTATTCCCATTCAACACATGGGACATAGCATTGTATAGTTCCCAATATGGTTTGACCACAGCCATCATCACTATACCTACATCCTCAGTGGTTAAAATATTAGCCCCAAGTAAAACGTGAGCTTCTGCCAAAAATCGCTCAGCAAATTCTGACAAGGTCTCATTTTGGATAAACTGTATAGTCATAAATTTGGCTTTCCATTGAGACATCTTGTTAGCACCTCTGAACAGCCGATAACTATAACTTTTACTTGTTTGTAAGACACCGAGATATCTGGAAGATAGCAGATCACTTGGTCAGCGCTTTCCACATCTAAAGCGGACAGTAACAACTTCACTTTCCATTGATTGGTATCCACTTTCACAACAAATTTAAGACGTTTAAAATACCCGTATAGGTTTCCGTCATGACTGAAAGGAGGTAATTTTTCAATATGGGAAAATCACGCGGCTCTCAGGTTTTTCTGCAAGGAGCAGGCAAACTGGATTCGGAGTGACTATGGGAACCATCATTTGGTGTGTTATCATGCCGCCATCTGGATGAGCTTGAGCTTGTCAAAGTGGAATCAGAAGAAGTGTCATCACATGGGGGTCCATCATACCACCAAATGGATACTCAATAGCTGATCCATCTATTATTCCACTGAGTCGCCACTAACTGCCATATTTCCCCCAGCTCCAGTATACCCCATGAACTGTTCGCTAATCAGCTCTTCCATTTTGACCAAAGCACATCTTTACCGTCCATCCTGCCATTCTTGTTACAGTGTGTTATATTGCCGTTGCAATTCTTGGCGAAATTCTTTTTCCTCATTTGGTGTTTGTTCCAAAGTTTGTAATTGTGAAAGAACTTCCTCAATTTTATTCTGCAGGTGGGTTTGTTGTTGTCTTGAATTTTCCGCTCGCTGGTTGGCGTCGTATATTTGGTTAACAAGAGAACATTGTTCCCATGCCAATTCCTCATTGGCCCATTTAATGTACTAATGCGGTCTTGCATGTCCGCATACTCACTTGTCTCACCAATAGGGAGAGGGGAGGCTCATTGGAGTTTCGCCTGACTAACAACTTTCAGTTGTGTAACTTGATGAATGAGTTGGAGATACTCGGTGGACATTGACCTAAGAATAAGCGCATTATCAGACGTTTGCTGGGTATTCCATTTGATATGGAGTTGATCTAATTCTGTCAATAGAGAGCTGACTTGGGCCGTTAATTGCAGTTCCATCAGGGTCATTCCTTCCTTGAGCTGAGCAATCATGGCTTCAAGAGCTTCCGCCCTTTCAGATAGCTCTGTCATACAGCACTCAGTATTATTCCCCATGGTTGTCACATCCTGAATCCACTCCGCAGATAGGCCATGCTGTTCTAGTATTTCTCTTATTACTCGAGGTAATTCTTAGTTTAACTGTGGTCCTAGAAGGTCCAATTGATGGCGAACATCCCCGACATGATGATCCATCTGTGCCAGAACCCCTTGTATTTCCAAGAACGAACAACTAAGGTGATCCAGCAGGAGGCAAGTATCGTGCTGTTGTGCTTGAGCGAACCACAACACATCTACAATTTCAATGTTATGGTGAGCCAAGACACGTAGTAGCTGGAGAATTAAAAGTTGCACATAAGTGACTAAGTATTCCTCAATCCCATGAGTACCAAGGCAGTGAGTTAACCCCATAGTAGCGGCGTCCAAATAAGACATGTACAGTGCATATCAATTTTCTTGATTGCGTTGGTATAAAACAGACTCACAGCATTTTCTCCACTTCATCCTCTGTTTGTGATACCCATGCAACAACCATTCCATAATAATTCTTAGTTGTTGCGGAGTCACATTTGTGGAGTGTCTAAGTTGGTTAATAATAAGCTCCTGGCAATTCTTAAATTGCACATTAATAATAATTTCATCATCCCCTGGTTCAGTAACAGTAAACAATGTTGGTTCTGAGTTAGGTGTCCTCCAAGCTTCTTCAGCATGCCGCGCTCGGAACCCAATCAGGTTAGGTCAGAACAAATGAGGATTTGTCATTGTATTTTCCCCACTATAGTTGCTAAGTGTCCCCCTGTAGTGAGCACCACTGTTGTGAAATTGACTTTGGTCTCCGCTAGTGTGCCAGGCAAACCAGTATGAAGACTAGTGGCCCTTTGTTTTTTGCCTTCATTGGCATTGGGGACAGCAGCACCAGCTAACCCCTTGGTGTGTCACCCACGCCATTTCAGGGATCCCCTAGCCTAAGCCCTAACTAACAAAATAAATTATAAAATTATAACAAAAGGTATACTAGGCAACAGGAGATGTTTATTAAGAGGAAATTAATGACTATTTATACTACTTTCAGGGCTACTGCACCCAAGTGCTCTTTGGCCAATCATCTGCCAGAAATTCCATCAGCCTCTTGATCCCAAACTCTCTATCAGATCATAAACTTTCTTCATTCATACTCATAGTAATTCCCTCTTCAGATCTGCTTAACTAATCACCAAATTATTAATATTAGGTCAATCCATCCTCAGCATAAGTCGCTGGTCGATTGTATATAAATTCATAAATAGGACTTCAAGCATCCTCAGCATGAGTCGCTGGTGCTCCAAATTAGTTGCAATTTCCTAAATGATTTTAATGAATATATTAACTTTCCACCGGAAAATCCCATAGTCATTTCTTATAGCAGTTGGTGCAGGGATAAGATTTCGCCAACTTGAGCTATAATTAGTGAAATCCTTGTTAGATTCTGGTAAATGAATACAGCAGCTTTCCACCGGAATTTCACTCAAACTATAGTTAGCAATTTCATTTGTTAGATGCTGGTAACTTAATACAGCAGCATTTCACCGGCATTTCCTCCAATCATAATTTGATGGTAGCGCTGAACTGGGAATTTTATGACCCTAAAACAATTAAAATTTTTATATCATCAAATAGTATCAAACTAGGTGATTAGCTGGCAATAATACTCAACTAACCAAAACCCCTAATTCAGATACTATTGGAAGAATTCATCTGGTTAAAATTCTGACATTGCCCTCCCCTTAACCAAATGATATCCTTCTTTGCGACCAACCCCAATGGTGGGTCAAGACCTCCCAGCACCCTCATGAAGGAGCGCTGGTCTTAACCAGTGGTTCTCACCACTCTGTACCAAAACCTCTAACTACTCAAGCAGCCCACCAGCGAAGCCCCCAGTAGTGAGCACCGCTGTTGATTACTCAGCGTCTGGGTCCACTGTCGCCAAGTTGGATTTTCACAGGGTATAGGCACTGAGCAACCCAATCAAATGATATGAGGATCGCCAATTCTTATAATAAAACTAGATAAAATATATATGGACCTATTGCCCCTGATTTCTTCCTTTATTTTTAGATATCTTTCATAATGTTCTGCGCTTCTTCTTCCTCCTAAAAGACTATCCCCTTTTAATCTTCCATAAGGCTCTTTATACCTTGATTCCCCAGCTGGATGCATCCTCAGCTTGGTATCTTCTATTCTTCTTCCTTTTTCAAGTTGCTCTCATTCATATCAAATCTCAGCATGATTACTCTCGATTTGCTGTATGTTCTCATTTTTCTCAATTATAATTCATGTATTCCCTTTTCATAAATTTCAAGACTCATCTCGATTCCCCTGTGATCTGCTGATATAAGTAGTATATCATCCAGTCATATTAACTTTCCAACACATTATTTTCTCCTGACCATCAAAAAGATAATATTGGCTCCAGAAATAATCCATGATGCTGAATATGGGACGGCAGAGTCAGATTACCTAGGCAATTGGAGCGAATTCTGCTTTACCACTTCAATTTAAAAACTTTTTATTACTTCCCATGCCATTAAATTATTAAATGAAAAGTAGGAGTTGCTTATTGAGGTCCAATTGATTTGGGAATTTAATTGCATTTTAAACCATAAGGAAACTACCTATCCTACTAGGATATCAGATTCAATTAATATTTGATCTCCCCATTTAAAGTAAAGGAGAATCCAGAAAATTGGCATGCCTCTTCAAATACCCTTCCTCCATTTGAAAAGTTGAATACCAAGTCTTAGGGGGAAGAACTAAGTTACACCAGAGGCTTTGGATGCCAGTGAGGGGATCCCTCTGTATGCCCCTCATCCTATCACTATACCCTCCGGCTCACAAGTTATTGTGAACACTGGGATCCAAATTTTCACCCTCCCATTCAAATTTTGGAGCTTAGTGGACATATAAAACCTTCCATCAAGGAAGCATTGACCTGCCCGGGATTTGGATCCTGCCTACGGAAATCTATCTCTATTCTACTAGGGAATTTAACCACTGTAACCCTCCATGTCCATTGGCATGTCCCTATTGCTTATGTAAAACTATGTCACACTAAAATATTGCTAAACTGAGCTGTTTTGGATCGTTATAATAATTAGGATCTAATTCCCTAAATACCATTTCTCTGTTTGAAAGTAATAATATGGAAATGATATCACCCCAAATGAACGCCAGACTGTTGAAGACCTCCTTGAGGAGTATGGCAATAACTTTTCCTCAGTACCAAGTGACTATAGGTAAATGTCTGGGGTAATTCATAAAATTGAGACGGAGGCTCGCCCTTCTTTCAATCCCAACCATATCAAAAATCTAAAGTGGAGGAAGCTCAAATGGCCTTGGAGTTACAGCAACTGTTGAAGGCCGGTTTATTAGTACCTTATAAAAGCCCATGGGGTTTTAACACTTATTAATTTGGAAGAAGGATGGGGCCACCATTTTGTAATAGATTATCGCCACCTAAACTCTATCACTTGCAAGGACAGCTATCACTTACCGCATATTGATGACTCCTTATACTTGATGTTGGGGTCCCACTACTTCTCATCTATGGATCTTACCAGTGGTTAATGGCAAATAGATTTGTATCCCAAAGATCATGAAAAAACGCTTTCATCACAACTGAATGACTATTCAAAACCACTCAAGTGTCATAGGGGTTGCGTAATGCCCCTGCTACCTTCCAACGCGCCATGGAAAGACTATTGGGAAATCTAAAACGCTCCTGTTTACTAGTTTATTTTGACAATATTAATAACTTTCAAGATCTTTTCTTAAGCATCAAGATCATCTCAGAAAATTGTTTCAGCGGTTACAGCAATTGTCATGAAACTAAAGCCGTCAAAGTTCCTTGCTTTCAGAGTGAGATGGATTTTATGGCCATAAGGTCAGTAAAGCTATAATATCTCCAATGGATAACAATATATTGGCAATTGCTAAGATAGACCCCTAAATCTCTGCATGACATATAAGTTTTCTTAGGAATAGTGAAAAACTATTGCTAATTTTTCCCCCACTTTAAAGACACTTAAACCTCTGGTGTATCTACTGAAGAAAGGGATACCCTTTTAATGAAAAGAAGAGCAACAAAAGGCTTTGACAGTTAAGCTTAACTCTCTTCCACTCTCCAGTACTTATTAACCCTAGATTTTGATTAGCCCTTTTCTCCTCTTGTCTGATGATAGCGATATTGTCATCAGAGCTATACTATCACAACATGACAAAAACTTAGTGGACCATCTCATTGCCTACTACAGCAAGAACTTATCTAAAGCCAAACGCAATTATAGCATTACAGAATGTAAATGCTTGGTGGTCCTAATGGCTATAAAAAAATTCCAATTTTATTTCTATGTGAAAACTTTCATCATCATTACCAATCAAGCTTCCTTATGATGGCTACAGCAAATGAAGGACCCTGATTGGTGAATAGCCCATTGGTGATAAAACTTCAAAACTACGAATTTTCTATTATCCAGCAACTAGGGCATATCTACCAAAATGTGGATTACCTATCTCTGCTTCCCATATTAACATTAACAGATACTGAAGAGGATCAGCTCTATGATCTCATAACCCAAATGCATTAATGAAGGATTTATCACCAACCCTTGAAAAAATTAGAAAAACAATTGGCAAATCTCCAAGTCAAAAACGGCCAATGTGCAAACTTATGTCTATATAAGGTGCCTTATGTAAAACCTCTGGCTCAAACTGACGTCATACAGGAAAAATGTTGTAGTTTTGGCCTCTTTCAGATGGGCTGGTTCTTTTTCTGTGGCAGTTGGAATTTTGAGCATCTATTATATGGAGATATTAGACCAGATGATGACAACAGTCAAGGTATAAACTCCTTAAATATGACACTTCAAAGTTGTATTCTTCAGACCATCTAGTACTAAAAAAAGCTGTATTCTTCAGTCATTACTTGGACAATGGATCGCTGCCCTGATCCTTCTTATCCCAAATAAATTCTTGACTTGATACAAAAAAAAGATATAAGGTGATAAAAGTTTTTATATTAAACTATGAACTTGTGGTAAAAATCATCTTTACTTTAATAGTATCAACTTGGTGATAATTTATAGGGTTTAATGACAACCACATCATACCCAAAACGGCTAATTAATAATTTCACTTAGCCAGAGAAAATGTATTAAGTTCATCTGAGGGTCTACAATCCTTATGGCTTTGGAGAATCTCACACGGACTCAGGTCTAGTGTCAAACTTGTAATAACCCAAGACAGCATTTCTGACCCATCTGCAAATAGCTGAACTGATTTTCCTCTCAAGAAATTGGCAGCACATACCAAAACAAATCATACCACTAATTATTATTTAATTTGATTAAAAACTCAATTGACAATAAAAGCCAATTTAAAATAGCCAACAAAGCCTGTGTGCCTGAGACATCAAGTCGTTTATTATTGTTAAGTCCAACTTAACCAACAGATCCCCTTGACCCATGTCATCATAGTCAAATATTAGTAAGTGAAATTGCTAAGGCTTGGATCCCAAGCTTTGAATAAGTGTAAGATATTCCTGATTCATAATCACTGATATCCAGTATGATCCATAATAAATTAAGCATGTTAACATTATTATGTCCCTATCAAATATCTACCAATTAGGTCCAGTAAACTACTAAACACTTCCCAGGCTTCACTGGATAAAAGTGGCTGGTACCCTTCTTTCTGGGTCACAACGTCTAACTTCTTGCAAACTTAAAATTATGAATGATAGAGGAGTGGTAGCATAATGGGCTGTTTACTGATCTACTCTGTGTTGGGCTTTGACTGACACAGGTTTGAAACCAGCACAGGCTAAAAAAACTTGGCATGGTATATTTATCCTAAGGTCGACCCACCTGGTTTACTTTAAAAATATTTATGATATATAAATAATTTTAGCCTCAGACAGACAAGTCTTTTCAAGACTGAGCAAGTCCATGCAGTATGCTATGGTTAACTTGGGAATGTTGCCTTTTATTTCTCAAGCTGGTCTAACCAGCTACACTTCAATAGTACCTGAGAGTTTAGCTTTACATCCCTCTGCAACTTCAGCAATCATCAATGAACCTAAAAAAGCCCCTTGGCTTCAAGTACTGTCCAAAAAACGTCCCAATGGGTTGAAAGGGATTCTCCTTCAACTCTCTCCTTAGCTCTTCGGGCTTCTGAAGCCAGTCTGCCCCAAAAAACGTTCATCCAGCAACAATTCACTCAAGATGAGATCTCCTTCCAGACTTCTTGTTTTCCCATTTTCAAGTCTTCCCTTCCAACAATCTTATTTCCTCTCTATGTGCAGGCAGTGTGGCTTTGTTGGGTTTTGAACTCAATCTGATGTTGGAACTTTTAAATTCTTAATTGTCATCCACACTTGCAAATGAGCCTGAGGTTGCTGCATTCAATATTTTTGAGGCCAATCAGGCTCTTATTTTTGCTAACTTGGCTTCTAGGCTTTGGTTTGAACCCACTTTGGCACATACTAATTTAAACGTCTCATTGGGCCTCAAAACTTGGGTTTCAAAAGATTGGCGCATCTTAGTACTATACTGAGCCCTTTGCAAAAGCCTGGCAAAATGGCTTCCCAAAAATATATCCCTCAGATGGCTCTTAGCACATGCGTTCTATTTCCTCCTTCCACACTTTCCACTAAAGCTGTGCGTGACATGTTCAGGGTTTCAGACGAGGACAATTTATTTATGTTTCGTGTGAAAGTGTTCCTCCCCCAGCTTACCCAGTATTGAAAGCCTTCTTACTGACTGTATATTCCTTTCTGCAGCATTTACTCCCAAGCCAGCCCTCTCTTGCCTGTTCCAAAATCCCCTTGAATGGTCTTTCTCTATAATTTAATGTCCTTTCTGAGCTGGATAGGCCAGCGTGCCTAGTGCTGAGCCTTTAGGGGTTAGCATATCTCCAACAGTGCCTGGATAGTTGAGACTTTTATAATATTCACAATTCTATAATACTGCTACAGGCTTCTCCAGTTCAATCTCACTCTCCTTTTCCTCCTGGAGAAGGGTTATCTAGTTACAGTGATGATTAAACATCAAATATATATATTGAATTTTTATGTTTTTTAAAATATTTTATCTTTTTTAGTACTAGTGGTGCCCAACCCAAAAGGGGGAGCTGCCACGCATCTTTATTTGAAAATGGGCCAAACAAAGGGATTATCATAATTTAAAAAGATCCTAATATAGCCCCTAGGTTTTCAGCCTAAAGCCATATCAGATGGCGAGAAGGCTTTGGGGAAACTTTTGTCTGGCGCCCGCTTTAGCTGGCGGACCATAGAAAGCAGCATTTGGGTGGGAGCATCTGTGACATGGGGTATAAGGAGTTATAGTTGGGGGTTTTCTTCATTAATGAGGATGACGGTGTTCATTGCCTCAATATATTGATCAAGTTTATGCTCAGCAAAATTGATGAGAGCTGGCACACAAGTAAATGACTTGATGCTATAGTGGGTTTCAGGACAATAGGGTCAAAAAGAGAAGTTTTTCTGCATCAATGCAAGTGCAGCTCACACCAAAAGCAAGCTTCTAGATTTTGTACTTCACATCTTCCTCTAAATCATGAGAAAAATTGGGGATAGGAATACCCTTGACAAGGGGCTCCATTGCACCATGGAGTTGCTGGTGGAGGAGGTTGTTGGCTGGGGCAGCTGAAGCTGCAACTTCCTTTTTGTTATTATTTTAATTAGGAGCCCTGTTTTTTGGACAAAAACAGCAGGAACGCACTTTTGAGAGGGTCAATGAAGAACTCCTCCAAGACAAAATCAGGTTTCATGTGACACGGCTGTCCATCCTCCTCAATCCATTCAAGAGGCTCAAATTATTTGGCTTTGGCCAGCGCTGGGCCAGCCACAGGAATTGGGGCTGTGGCTGGAGCTGATTGTCCATGTCTGTCAACCATGGCAGCTCAACTGAAATTGGTTCAGCCATCAGCTTAGGATTCTATAGTTTGATCAAATTTTCAAAATTTTTAAATTTTTGTAAATTTTGATTGGCTTCTGCTTTGAAAGCAGTGCCAGAATTCCCTGATGTTGGGGGTGGGAGGATCGAGCCCCATTTGAAAGAGTGGGGTGAGGCAGCTTTTGGGGTAGCGCCCAAGCCCTGAGCAGCAGCCACAGTGGAAGCGGCAACCGTGAGGCAATTGCACTTTGAGTGGTCAAGCTTGATGCATAAGGGGCAAATGGCGCAGTCATTTTTGACACGCGCCTAGAATGGGTGATCAGGGGAGGATCTGATCACGGTGCAGGGGGGAATTGCAAGATTAGAGTTGCAATGAAATGGGTGGATTTTTGCAAAAGCATGGGGCCCTGCCAACCAATCTGCCCTTTGGGAACCAAAAACTGAAACACTGGGTCAGCGCCATAAATGGCCAAACCCTCCGTGAGCTCATGGAAGAGGCGTTTTGGGGAAAAGAAAGAGGGCAAACTGGTGAACTGGACCACCAAAGTGGAATCATGCGTGAGCCTGGTGCAAAATGGTGGTCAAAGGATTTTTTAAAAATTAATTGCAGCTTGGCTGCTGCCACTGCATCAGCTTCTTAGTGGAAGCTGATGTCGAAGTACCCCTTAAAGGGGTTGAAGTCAATAAAGCTGGTGGGTTTGAAAACTGCCACGGCTATCTCAATGATGGCTGCACTTTCATATGGGAAGAGATTCCAATATTTGACCCAGAGGCTGAAACACAAATTGCACCATGGTAGCACCAAAGGGCTCTGGAGCACCGCCTGAGAGCTGGCAAGGTGGTGGGCCAAGTCCCAAGGGGGGACATAACGCCCAGTAGCGTTGGGAGGGCTAGCAGAGCCAGCCCAGGCGCGCTTTGGCGGTGGCCAAAAGATGCCAGATAGCAGTGTATCACCACCCCAAGCTGGGGCAGCAGGCGTTTATTGCATTTACATTGGTAAGTTTTAGCTCTATTGAGCGGTTGTTTTTTGTTTTCAAAAGAAAACCTGAATTTAGCTTCAATTTGGGTATCAAAACAAAACAAAGATTTAATTATTTTATCATTTGTTCTTTTTTAATTTTTAAAATTATTATAGATATTTTTTTCTTTTTTTGTATTATCATTTTTCTTTATGATATGGATGAAGGGACTTAATGTGCACTTAATTCACAACCCAGCCTTGATCCTTAATGGTATATACATCTTCTGATGTTTTCTCCAATATAATAAATGGACCTTATCAAAGTGAGGCCAGATTATGTGAGCGACCTGTGCTATGAGTGTCACAATATACTACTAATTCTCTTTCCTTGAACTTAATCACGTAGCTTGTTTAGCATCATCATAGCTATTCTGACTAGTTTTTTGACTACAGAGTTTTAATAGGCTTCATATTGTAATTTGATTAATGTCTTCGCTAGTTGCTCACCATAATTATTTGAGCTAACTGCTCCAGTTGAACTGAGTACTGAATATAATAACGGAGGCAGAGCGATCTGTCTATTATACAGAAGTCAAAATGGAGAGTGGCCTATGCTGCTGTGGTGCCAAATATTGTATTCATATACAGTAGCACTAATGGAAGTAGCACATTGTGAAGGTGCTGCAGCTTCACCTTAGCGCAATAAGCTGACTAGATTGCCAATCACTCGTTCTACCATACTATTAGTCTCAGGATGGTATGGTGATGACAACACTTCCTTGATGGACATCAATTCATTTAACCGTTGCACCATCTGGGCAGTAAAATTTGTGCCATTATTTGTCAAGATCTTCTGTCGCAACTGTGCTCATAAATAATACTATCCATAATAAAGTTGGCAGTAGTTAGAGCCCAACATCTCAAATTGCTTTTGCTTCTACCCATTTTGTCATATAGTCAATAGAAACAATTATGTATATGTTGCTAGGCTACTCACAGGCAAAGGGCCAAATCAATCAACCTACTAGTATGCTAGGCCCAGTCAGGTTTAACTAAACATATTTCACATCACCTTCATAGGCTTTGCAATTTGGCATGAATGACATTTATTGAGTCCATCTTAAATTAGATTACGTGTGATCCTGATAGTAACTAGATCAAAAAAATCTAGCATTTTGGTCAATCCTCTATTCCCAATGGCATTGTGGGATTGTGTGATAATCTCCATTTGGTCTGAAGGTTTTGGGAATATTCAACGCTGCAACTTGGGCTTAAGCTTGTATAAAACTCCATTCTGTTACTTGGTGTCATTTAATGTTTTTTCAATCACCTTTTATACTTCAGTTGGCTCATCCCCATACTTTTGAGTAATCATTTTTCATGAAGCTCATCAGCTAAACTTCTCAGGACACTGCAATAGGAAGTCGTAATAGTCTGTCTGCAATATTGATATGCTGCTCCAGCTCTATGAATAATTTCATAGTCGTACACCTATAATTTCAAGGCCAGCGGGCTAATTGTCCCTCAGGCTCCTTGAGATTATGGAGCCATTGTGATAAGCTGTGATACGTCATTAATTGATACTTATTGCCATGAATGTATACTCAAAACTCTTTACAAGCATATATGGCACCCAAACACTCTCACTCGGTTGCCATATAATTATGCTCATGCTTATTCAGGTCCTGCTGCATTAAGTGAGCAAATTCTTCTCGCTGTCTTTCCAATTATAGGATAGCACACCCCCAATCAAAGTCAAGGAGGTGTCAGTTTTTATGATAAAAGTCCTGCTAAAATCTGAAACTAGAGGACAGGCTTCATTCTCATTATGGTTTTCAAAGCCTTAAAGGCTTGTTGGCACCCATCTTACCAGCAAAAACGAACTCCTCCTTGTAGTAAATGAAATAGGGGCTCAGTAATCATCTTTAACCCTTCCATGAATCGTAATAGTATTCTACCATGCCTAATAATACTTGATATCACTCATACTTATTAAAATGTTGCATTTTTTAATCGCCTCCACTTTTGAGGTTGAGGTTGCAAGTTCTATTAATCAATAACAAACCCAAGGTATTCCTATTGTTCTTTAATTGACATTTTATAGATTTTTTTCAGATTTTCCTCCAACAGCTGTTTAAACACAAGTTCAAGGTGCTCCAGAGGCTTGGAAAATGTTCGCAAAAAGACATCTATATCATTTATGTACAGCATTATGAAAAATAAATTAAGGCCCCCCATAATTGTGTTCATTGCACGCTGAAATGTTGCTGGAACATTGCACAGCCCCTGTGGCATGCGCGTCAGATGAAACAGCCCCTGAACAACAATCATCGCGCTTTTTCCTGTTTCTCTTAAGGCAGTTCAATTTATTAATATCCTGAGAAAAGGTCCATTGTTGTAAATTATTTCACCCTTCCCAGATAGTCCAGAGCATCTTCAATTCTGGGCAACGGATACAAATCCTTTCTCATGATGGTTTTGAGGCGTCAATAATTAATTACAACTCGATTGCTGTTGTTTTTTCTTTACAATTAAAACTTGGGGTGAACCATGGATTTTTTAGAAGGCACAATCATACCACTTTCCAGCAATTTGTCTAGCTCTTCTCCGACTATTTCATCACTAGCCCTGGGGCTCCAGATTGGCCTCATTCTAATAGGCACAAGGTCCTCAGTGTCAACAAAATGCTGTACTACTTTTGCACAACCTAAAGCTTGATCATCTTTGGCAAAAAATTTGGATTATCTTTCAAACAACTCTAGGCTTTTTTTAGTACTAGATGGTCCCTCTAGGGATTCATCCTTCTGTTGTTCTGATAATCAGTAAAGGAATCTTGAGGAATTACATTATGTGCCCTGGGTCTTTCATTGAGTAAATTAAACTCAGATAAATCGCCAAATTTGACAGCTGCTTTTAACTTGTCTCTCAGAAACAGTTGCACAGATGAAACTACTCATTATTTTAAGACATTAAACTTTGTCTGGTAAATTTTCTAATATTACTCATTTCTCCCATTCCCTGGTATAAGTATTCCAGGCGCTACACTAGGTTCCCAAAAGAATGTTTCCAAAGGGATAAAACCTCCCCATATATTCCTTCTGGAATATCCAGCATGGTCCCAGCCCTCATAACTAGTTGATGGCCTGGGGCTATTGTCACATTCTTATTTACCTGTAGAGTTATTCTTCAGTTTCATTTATGCAGTTGGCATGGTGAACTTCGATTTCCCTGCTGAATACATCCTACTGGTATTATCCCATTGGCATAAGATAAATTAATAAAGTTTTTGTGATGGCTAGTGGACTTCTTTTTTCATGAGAGTAAGCAATCAGAAGTGATTGGCCCAATATTGTTAAGATGTTTTCTTATAAATTGCATGAGATCTCATATGCCTTTGGAAAAATAGTTATAATTAATATGTCATAATTGGCTTTGGGAAGCACTATTGCAGGTGTGGCTTCTACCAAAGTTCCAAATCGCAGTGGAAAGGCACTGTAAGCTCCTTCACGCTTAGTTCTGATAAGGCCCACATTCCATATTCCCAATGGTAGTCAATGTCCAAAGCAATTTTGAATTTTTTTAGCAACTTTGTATAGACAATGTTTACAGGTCTCCATTATAAACAATAACTACAACTTTGATCTTGTTGATCAGAATATCCATGTAAGTGCACTCAGAGTAGTAAGAGTCAATAGAGTTTACTAAGTGAATATAGGAAGAATCCAAAGATTTAAAAAGTGTGCCTCAGAGTATTTCCAATAGTGTGACATTCTTGATGAATGTGCCGATTAGCATAACTATATTCACACTTTTTCAAACTTAGAATCTTCTGCATTGCTTGGCCCTTTAACTGAATATTCTCCAGTATTTAATGCACATACGGTTTAGCAACTACTTATGACTCTTCAGGTATGACAACCTTACTCTGAGAGCGAGTTTCCACATGCACGCTCTTAGAATCATCATTCAATACTAAAATAGAATTTGTTTTGGTTTTTGCATGGCCCTGTGACCTGCTATTATTGTCAATCGGGTAGGACTGGTATTTCTGGCACAATAGAGCGTCCCACATCTATTGTGCTTGTTCTTTCCCTCTTCCTGCATGTTATTGGTAAGGACTACATTGACATTACGCTATCATTAGGAAGTAAAGTGTCCTTTACAATTGCAGCTATAGCAAGTTATATCATTCATTGGCGTGAGGCCCTTGTCTTTGAGGTTTGCACAGCTTTCACGGGCGGGTTACTATCAGTCTCCTTATAGTTTTCAAAGGGTTTTCCAGCTGAGGCAGCAGATCCTGATCTGTATCCAGTAATAGGATGGCCTTAAGTTTGTGAACATCTGCGCAAATAATCAAACAATTCAGATGATGAATGATTTTGCACAAAAGCAGGCAATAAAATGTTTGATAAATTCTGGTAAGGCTGTACTGCATGTTTTAGTGCAGTTTTTGTGTCAAAATCGACCATAGCCTTTGCAACTCAGAGAACTTAAGCTTTTCATTAGCACCAATCTGCAAATTTGTCAATCACTTCTTCTTTCTTTATGTAAATGTTCATAAACTTAGATTTTTAAGTTGAAATTCTTTCTGGACCTCCAAAGTTACAAAGCACAGCCTCTTTAACTTTGGTGTAGGCTAGGTTTTTGTCGATATGAGGCATAATTAACTCAATGCTCCACTCATCCAAGATGTTGATTATAGTGGCCACTTTGTTACAGTTACTGGCCCCATAAATGGTCATTTCAAAGCGTTTGACAAATGTGGGTTCCCTTCCATTTTTGTTAAAAGCAGGCATGATCACGGGTTTATGATTATTGTTTTCCCATAATGTTATCACAATTACTTCTTTGATGGCTTGAGCTAGGCGTACTAGGGCGCTGTGGCATTGTATCACGGTTTGAAGTGTTGGGGTTAGTCAAAGCAACCATATTGCCTAGGCATTTGTTGACGTGTCCCAGAGTCCATTTCAGTAGCTACTTCCAACGCTTTGTCCTCATAATATTTGGAAGTGTTTTTAGATGAGTGGTTCATGTCACACTGGCAACGCCCATCATCCAAAGCTTGGATTTGATTATTAATTTAATTTTCTAAATTGATATGATTTCAATTTTTAACTTTAATTTCGCATTTTTCTCATTTGAGCTAGTATTTTGTAGTTGCATGGTGGAAATCACTTGGTACTTTTCCCTAATTGCCTTCTTGAAATGGTTTACTTCTCCATGAAGAATGTTGTTTGACTCATTAATAGAGGTAACATCTTCATTAAGATTATTAATCTTTCAACTAGGATGATTAATAGAGTCTTGAATTTTCTCATTCTCAGCCCATTAGCCTTCAAATTGTGTGTGCCAGTAGTTTATTTTTTCGGTGTATTCATCTTTCATCTGATATATTTGGGCGCTCAGTCATTGATATTGGTCACAAAATTCATCGTTATGGTTTAATTATGCCCCTTGGTCTTTGTGATTAAGCCTTATGAACACCAAAGCGTTAATGGAAGTCTGAGTCATATTGTGAACCCATGATTTGGTAATTGTTCTTTCAGCCAAGAAGTCCTCAAAGATGGGATACAATCTGTTATTTAGCTCTTGTGCTAAAACTGTTACCCAATCACTAATACAAGAGTCTAGATTATAATTTGATTTCAAACTAGAACGGAACTCAGTAAAGTTGGCTTCTAATCGCTCATTCAAGATTTGGCCCTCCTGGCTGGAGTTGAATGAGAAGTTTAACAACCTAGTTTTGCCCTCTTGATGGCAGGCAATTGTCATCTAAGAATTTATGGAGGTGGGGTGTAGAAATTCAATTAAGTATTGGGTGATATTTTCTAGACCAATTAAATTGTTTTAAACTTGAGTACACTGAATTTATGATGAGCTAGATATCTCATCCACAACACATCTTACTGTTGTTGGCGATAAAAAGGATTGCTACTAAAGTCCATGGGCCCTTTTCCCCATTTGATACCCTCTTAAAAACTGATGTTCAAGACGTTTAGATCTTCAGGTAAAATGGGTTTGTCAAGGTAGATGATAATGGGTACATCAATCCATTTAATCTGGACATAGTCATTTCAGTATTCTCATTGGTCCTGGTAATGGTTCTGAATAATTGATTGGGATTTCTCCCCTGTTTGGCATGGTCACCATCTCCATCCCCAGCTATGAGCACCACTTGTTGAAATTTGGCCTACTACAGATGGGCTTATTCTTCTTCCTGTGGTAGTTTGGAGTTTCAAGCATCTATTTTATGGAGACATTAGACCTGATGATGACAATAGTCAAGGTATAAGCTCCTTGAATATGACACTTCAAAGCTTAATTCTTCTGTCATTGCTTGGGCAATGGATCGCTGCCCTGATCCTTCTTATCCCAAGTAAATTCTTGACTTGACACAACAAAAAATATTAAGTTAAAAAAGTTTGTAGATTAATTATAATATTGTGGTAATAATCAATTGTACTGTATAACAATCAACTTGGTAATGGGTTTTATGTTAACCACAGCTTACCCAAAACAACTAATTTTTAATGTCACTTAGCCAGAGAAAATAGTAATATGTTCATCTGAGGGTCTACAATCCTTATGACTTGAGGGCATCTCACATGGCCTCAGGGTTGGTCTAAAGCTTGTAATATCTCAAGACAGCATTTTTGAACCATCTGCAAATAGCTGAACTGATTCTCCTCTCATTACATTAGCAGAACATACCAAGGCAACTCATACCACTAATTGGTAATTAAGTTGATCAAATAATCAAATGACATTAAAAGCCAATTTAACATATTTAACAAAACCAACGTGTCTGAGTCATCTAGTCAACTATTATTAATAAGTCCAACTTAACAAACAAAGCCCTGAACGGTTAGCCTGGCAGTTAAAACTGCTTCCACCATAGTGCAGGTTTTGAGTTCAAAAACTATACTGGCTAGAAAAATTCTTCGTGTGGTATATTTGTCCCAAGGTTGACCCACCTTGAATATTTTTTAACAAACAAAGCCCTCTGCCCATGTCATCATATTTAAATTTTATTAAGTGGAATTGCTAAATTTGTAGATCCTAAGCTTTGATAACCGTAGGATATTCCTGATCCATAATCACTGAATCTAAGATATGATCAATAATAAATTAATCATGTTAACATTGTTTTGTCCCTATCAAATATCTGGTGATTAGGTCCAGTCAACTACTAAACAGAGCATTGCAACGTCAGCCATAGAGGAATTTAGAAAACATGCCAGTGGCTTAAAACCCAATATTATTGTGAAGGAATTATTGTTTAAATCCATGATGTTTAAGAGTCATGCCAAGTATGTAAAAGCCAAGCTGGACCTAATCCCCAATCACAACATCCAATGGCTCCACCCCGTGAACCATTCCAAATTATTAGCATTGATATTATGGGACCTCTCTTTAAGTCTCTAGTGGTCATTGGTTCCTTCTACTAGCTGTGGACCATATAATTAAGTGGAGCAAAGCTGTATCGCTACCCTCAGCTTTGGAGAAGGCTATCGCCACGTTTTTGTATAATAGGATTATCACCAGACTGGGTGCCCTAATACACTATTTCCATTAATGGGCAAAATTTTTTCTCTACGCTGATGAAAGATTTAGCCAACCTGATGAGGACCACACATGTATTCTTCACCCCCTACCATCTGGAAACCATGGAATGCTAGAGTGAGTAAATGGTATTTTAGCTGCAACCCTCCAAAATTTAGCTATGACTGGCCCCATTTACTGTCCCCAATATTCACCTAGTGCAATTCTGACCTTTAGGATTAGTTATCATCTAATAATTAAGATGTCGCCATCCCAAGTGTTGTATGGTAGTTTTCTCCATATGCTTTCAAAGTCCAGGTGATGCTTGACCAAGCCTCCTCCAAAGCCCCTGAAGTCACTATGCAAAGTATTGCAAATGAAATTATAAGTTTTCAGTTATGGCTTCTGAAAACCTGACCGCTACAGACAGTAGGGAAACATATCACTTTAATAATAGGCATAATCCTCTACATACCTTCCAACTGGGTGAACTAGTTTTAACTACCATCACAGGCTTGGAGGTTGTGGCAATAAATTGAGAACCAATTGGTCAGGACCTTACCAAGTCATATGTAAATGGTTAATGAACGCTCAATCATAGAGGTTGTTCAGGGTACAGTCATAAACTGCGTTTATAGTCGCTTTCTCCATTTGTTTCCCCCCTTCTCCAAGATCTAGAATAGTATTGTTGGGATTTTTACCTGAATGGTAGATTCAAATGTGTCAGCTATCAGATTTTAATCCCAATCTGATAATATAGCCCAAACGTATGTCAGAAATAATTCCTGCCAAAATTAGTTGACTCTTAAAGTTATTAATTGACCCTAACAAAACTTGGTTGATTAATGCTCCCTCGGAGCTAACTAATCTCAGTGTTCAAACCCAATCTATGTGACAGGCGCATAATATTCAACTGAGATAAATGGGCTGCCACCAGATCCCCAATTCGTTTATTTTTATAAATTTAAGTTTGGACTGTTTGGCTTTTCCATAAGACACCTCCCCAACTTTCCTTATATTGCTGCTATAAAGTAATAAAACTCACTTTTTTCCCTCCTTTTCTCAATTTTTAGTCAAATCTTTAGTTTATTAAAATTGCCTCACCAGACCTCATATCTGGTATAAAGATTTTCTTGACCAATAAAAGCAAAAGGTATCTCTCCAACACCCTCGGCTTTGGGTACCCTTCACAATAAATTTAAGTGATATGTGGTAAGTCATCCATGATCCTGACACTTATTAAAAGTCAAACTTGTCTTGTTAGGGGTCTAATCCTTAATCTGCTTGTATTGATTCCAATGATTATTTTAATCTTTGAACTTGTCAAGGTATCGTCCTGAACCCTTATTATTGTTTGTAAATTCTCAGTTTGTAGGTCTATTTTGGTGTATCAAATGTCATTGATAGCACCACAGAAACTCAAATATTTGGGAAATAGTTTATTTTCTAGTTAGAACTGACACCATTATTTGGTGCAAATCTCGGTGGGGGTGCAAAGCGTTTTGCATATAATTCTTTTGTAATCGGCCCTATATTAGCTCCACTATGGATCTGCGTTTCCTCAAAGACTTATTGGAAAATGCACCCAATGTTTTATCTTTATTGTACTGACTTCACATGAATTATTGCTTTTGAGCTGCTATCTTATCTGGGCTCCCAAATTCTTTCACAATCGCTTCCTTCGCCTTCTTATAGCTCCAATTTTCCCCTGAATATATGGCAAAACTAGATTCTGGCATGAGGTATTGAGGCGATTTAGATGGTGACAGCTTTCTGATGGCTGCTATAACCAAATATGATAATCTCAAATAACTAGAAGAATGCATGCGCGTTATCCAAATGGAAAACGTGCAACTTAGTACTGCTCTTGGAATCTTAAATAATAATTGGTGCAGTACTTCTAATTGTAATTTAAATAGATGCTGGAGTCAATAGGGGCATTACTTCCAGAAGTGCTGCAATGGTTGAGGACATTTCAATAACAGATTGTATTGATCTTTTGATGCAATTTTCTATTTCAATAGAATTTAATTCCTCCTCAAATAACTACACTTCATGGTACTCATTCCAAGGGCTGGTACACATAGGATCTCAATGTCGTCCAAAATCTAAGGACTTCTCATCCCAAGCCAAGCGTTTTTTTGCATTTTTCAAAGTTGAAGATTTTTTTATTACCCTTGCAGAGTCATTTTCAAGGGTTTGACTTCCTTCTGGAGTGAAGTTTTTTTTTCTGAACATCAACTAAATAATTGTATAGCACATGATCCACCTTTTTATTTTTAGCACTAGTGGTGCCTAACCCAAAAGGGGGATCCGCCATGCATCATGATCTACCTTTTTGTATTTGAACATTTTGCCATATAACCTAATGACTCTGAGCTTCAACAAGTTTTAATTGGATTGAGTCGCCAAATCTGTAGGTTTTTCGTTATAAATGATTTTTAATTCCATGTAAAATTTATCAATCTATTGGCTCTCATCTCCTCAGTAATTTTTCAAATCATCTCTTCATATCTTTGACAAAATTCTTAATTTTTATGTCTCCAATTTACCTAATTGAGCATGATGGTTTGGGTTTAGTGATGGTACCAACCATTGGCTCAGTTTCAGCCTAGTCTTAGATCAAATAGTGATATTTGAATTCTGCCAATTTTCAGTGTTTATCCACATCATGTTTACTGATGATTAACCCAACTTAGATAATCTCTTTTTATCCCTTTAAGTTTCATATTTAACTCAGCCACCTTATTTTTAGTTTGTTATTTAACTTCTGAACACACTGAGATGTAAGGTCCAAGCCAGCGCAGATCTGTTGGGAACTGGCTTCCAATTGTTGAATAAATGCTTGCTGTTGTACACTACTATTCTGAGTGTACAAGACCATATTAACGGTTACTGCCTTCTGACAGAGTTAAATTTTTCTCATGTTCTGAGTAGCTGGCTGCATATATTTGACAACATAATCACTAATGTTACCAAAAGTATGTAAATACCCTGAAAGAGCTGAATCATTCTTATACATAAAATGTTTGAAATGCTATCTTTTCTCTTCCTGATTTGTTTAGTGGTGAAATAAACCATTGCTTTGATACAAGTTATTGATGGGCAAAATTTAAAACCCACTCATCAAGATCTCACTAATCCCTGATACATTATCTCAGATATGCTCTGAAAGTGGTTACTATAAAGTCACAGCATTTATGTTTACTCTAATAGTCATTAGATGAATTTATTGGGAATCCACCAGCATGCCCGCTTCTAAAGAATAATGTAAGGAGAGTGTCTATAACTCTCCTGTCTTCAGCATAATGGTGCTAGGTGCACAGAGCTAAAGCAAGGAAACTAGACGTTAGAATAAAAGTCATTATTACCCAGCAGAGGGTGCTGGAACAATTGTAACTCAAGCAAAAGCGAGCGATTTATAAAAGTAAGATCCAATAAAAATGATGTGGTGCACTAAGAAAGAAAGGGTAAATGTCCCAGGTTGGAGGGAACCTGGGCGAACCAACAGTGCGCTATGTGAAAGCCTGATAATACATAAAATGTGGTTTTTAAAGTAGTGTGAGACATCCTTAAAGAGGTCTGTGCGCAGGATTGTTCAAGATATTATATATAAAACAGTTAAATTGTGAATTGTTTATTAAGAAGTTGACCTACAAGGAGTGTTAGTCATGGGATTAAATTGAACTTCGTCAGGGAAAAACAGGGTTTGGTGAAGTGGGCCCAAGCATTAACCCATCAATAGGCACACACTACCATCCAGATTGGTAGAATACGCCATCGCCAACTTCATTTGTGTAATTGATTGAAGTTGTATTTGACCTGAACGTGTGATTTTGTAAATGGAAAAGGTTTCGAAGCCCCATTCCTCAACTACCTAAACTGAACCATCTGTGCTTCATTAGGTAACCCATTTGTTTTAACTCCTGGGCTGATGTAAGGGGATGGGCATTTGACAACTCACTAGTACGAATTGTATCTAGCTTGTACTCAGAGTTGATCTAGTGTGTGCCTGAGGTCAGGGAGAGCCTGAAGCTTCACCTTTTGGGACTCCTGGCGCCCTGCCTTATCCTTGAGGTTGGTCCCCACCAATGATGTCATCTACCCATAACATTACCCTCTTCTCCTGACGTGGCTCAACCCCCCTCCAGGGGCTTGTGCAAGAGATAAATTCTTGTGGGCAAGGGCCAACTTCATGGCGGAAATGGTCGGTTTGGGTTAAGATCCATCATGTGGGAAACGCTTGTGGAAGGCTTCAATCAGATCTTGGGCATGCACACAGTCACGCGCTGGAACCCAACTGTTCTCTGAAGCATCAAAGCCCTCCCAGCATACCATATAATCCAGTTTTTTTAACGCGGCAGGAGTCAACTATTTCTTCCACCTCCCACTATGGTGCCCCATCCACGAGATAGGCCTCTGGAGTCTCTGGTGGGGGCCCTTGAACAACTTCAATTTTCTCTCATGGAAGACAGAGAAGATCTGAAATGAAGAGGAAGATCTAGCTGATATGAGGCATGGCCCACCTTTCTAACAATGCGATAAGAACCAATTCTCTTTGGTACCAGCTTCTTGCATGGCCGCTTGATAGGAAGTTGCGAGCATCAGGCATCACGAGATCCCCTTCCTTATATGCTGGACCCACTCAGCGCTTTCCATCAGAGTTCTCCTTATAAAACTTGCATTACCACCTCCAAACTTGTGGAAACTCCCTGGTGGACCTTCTTGATAGTCTTGGCAAAGTCCACCACCGTTTTAACCTTAGAACTATAGCTGGGCTCCATGTTAAAGTCTGGGTAAAGCCATGGTTGGTGAAAAAAGGGGAACAACCAATAGACAGATGCAAAGTGTTGCTGTAACTGAATTGGGCCATAGGAATATGGAAAGCCCAATCTGTTTGATCCGCGGCGGTGAAACACTGCAAGAACTGCTCCAAGCACTGGTTCACTCATTCAGTCTACTCATCTGATTGAGGGTGATAGGCAGTCAAATGGCAGGGGCGAATCTGAAGAGTTGTACACAACTTTTTGCCAAAAGATGGAGGTAAATTGGGGTCCCCAGTCACTGATAATCTCTTAGGGAACCCCATGGAGCGCAAACATATGCGTGACGAAGAGCCTAGTCATCTCAGCCGCAGTTTTTGTAGTTCTGCAAGGAATGAAATGAACGAACTTCGTAAAACGGTCCACCACCATGATGGATTTATAACCATCAGAGACAGGTAACTCCACAATTTAATCCACTGATAGGGAAGTCCAGGGCCCTTCAGCCTTTTGGACTGGTACCAACAACCCCACTAAAGGTTGGTGATTGGGTTTCATCTGATTGCAGATCAAACACTATTTACAATGCCGCCCCATCTGGGCAGGCAAGCCCTTTCAATTGTACGTGCGTTGTATTAACTTCAACGTATTGCTTTACCTGGATGTCCAAAGGTGAGTCCATCATGATGACCCCAGATGATTTCCAGGAGCAGCGGTCCAGAAGGAACCCATAGGCTCCCCTGAAACACACCATCTCATCCTTCACGTGATAGCCCCTGGAGAGATCCTCTTATTTTAAAAGCGCTCTTAGCAAGGATCATAGTATATTCAGCTGCCAATGGCTGAGAAAGGACTACCTTTCTGAACATACTATATTCCTCCGCATTTTCCAGAGGGTCAAGCGCTGACCTGCTGGCCGGGGAGAGGGAAGTTGGGACACAATTTTATTATGCATAATCATCAACTGTGCGTTTTGAACTTCTACCTCTTTGGGATCAGGCACTATAGTAGGGTTGCGACTCAAAGCATCCACCAAACCTTTACCCTTACCCTTGGTGAACTCATACGTGAATAAGATTTGGTCAGGGGTCTCATGCCAACGGGTCTGCCGCGGGGTTAGGACATGAGGAGCGCGGTAGTACAGCAAGTATCAGTGGTCTGTACATAACTTGAAAGGTTGGAATGAGCTATGCAAGTGGTGACGCAAATAAGTCAATGACTCCACCACTGCCAATAAGTCCATATCATAAAAGGCGTGATTCAACTCTGGGAAACACATTTTCCTAGAAAAACATCCCACCGGAAGCTCTATCCCATCTTTGCATACTTGTAACAAGGCAGCCGCTATGGCAAAGTTGGAGGCATAAGTAGACACGATGAACTCATTTGAAGGGTCGACATGGCGAAGAATGACGTGGACAACAGGGTGCACTTCACTGCTTGGAAAGCATTCTCCAAAAAGGGGACCACTGAAGCACCTTGGCACCACTAGCCTTGTATAAGGGAGCTTCCACCTCAGAAGGATTAGGTGTGAACTTCAAGAGAAACTTACATGTCCCCAAAAAGCTCCTCATTTCTGAACTGAGGTGGTGGTGGGCCACTCACGAATAGCCTTCTCCTTGTCAGGAGTTATCATGTGTCCTTGGTCAAGCACGACGTTGCCCAGAAAAGTGACCTGGGACTTGAAAGATCAGACTTGGTAATCTTCACCATAATGCTAGTTGCCCTTAACCTCTTCACCACTTGATGAAGGTGTACTTCATGGGATTCCTGATCAGGGGAAAACACCAGGGTATCATCCATATAGGCAACCGCGCATACCCTCAAAAAGTCCACCACCGTAGCATCAATGCGGTGGTGAAAGATTACAGGGGCATTCTTAAGCCCAAAGGGCATGACCCAAAACTGGAAGATTCCTTTTCTAATGCGGAATGCGGCTAACCACTCTTTTTCCTTCTTGATCTGGATTTGATTGAACGCATTGAGTCAAAATAACTTGGAGAAGACTTTAGCCTTCTCCACCTAGCGCGCAATATGAGAGTCCAAAGGGATGGGAGGTAAATCTGGTACAGTGACGTTGTTAAGGTTCCCATAATCCACACATGGGCGCAGAATACCATCAGACTTCTCAACAAATAGTAGTGGAGAGCATACAGGGGAGGTAAGCTGAAAATTGCACCTTTGAAGAGCTGTTCCTTTACATACACATCCAACGCATCTTCTCCCAGATAG
This sequence comes from Massospora cicadina, assembly GCA_022478985.1. NCBI lineage: Eukaryota > Fungi > Entomophthoromycota > Entomophthoromycetes > Entomophthorales > Entomophthoraceae > Massospora > Massospora cicadina. The sequence goes on from JAKSZP010017114.1 coordinate 84,068, forward strand.
TCGATGGGTAAATGGGGGAAGATATACGCACCAGATCCACAGTGAGCTTGAAGTCACAGTCAAAATTAGAGTACTCAAGGAGTGCATTAGCGGATGCTGCATTAAAAGAGGATTCCAAACCCTCCAAACAAGAAGGTTGGGGAACCACCACAGTGGGCTTCAGAATAGAGGCAAGGCTAAGGATTTGAAGGTGGGGCCAGTGGGGCAAGTCATCCTGAGCGTCAGCCTCAGACAATGGAACAACTTGTGTGCGGCCATTTTTTACTGTTAAGGATAGTGTATTCTCTTTCTAGTTGGTTTAACGTCAAACTTCCGCCACCACTCCACACCCTAAGAATGATAGGGTACAAGAGGTTTTTGATAGCTTGGAAGTGATCCTACAAGTGGTACTTGCAAACCTAATAGTATACTGTCCCAATGATCTTCAGAGTGGGAATACCATGAGACGCCCCTCCCCTAACCATACCACCTGGAAGGTAACTCAGCCCTATATAGTCAGCTAGGTACTTCTCCATAAAGTTTAGTGGCGCCAGTATCCACCAGAATAGTGGTGCTGATTCTTGCCTAAAGGGGAGGTAGGGATAGCAGTCAGTAGTAAAAACCCATGGATCTTTATTTAAAACCGAAAATGCCAGTAAATCACCACCCAACTCTTCCTCTGGCATTAACATGTCACCTTGGTAGATTTTGAATCAAAGAAAGGAGAGGGATACTTGGCCATTCTTACTACTGAGGCCACATATCCCACCATATCTTCAGCAGGGGCATATATGTTTTTATATTGTAGGCGCAGTTCCTTTTCAACTTCCTGAGTGCCGCGAATCATGGAAGAGGTCTAATGGGTATTTACTGGGGTGATTCCATACACAGTAATAGGTTTCATGCCTGAGCCATGAAAAAGCAAATATGGTTCAGAGTATATATTAGGTTTCTATTATAAAACGCATTTTTAGATGTGAATGACCCTTTTCCATAACGGCAAATGAATGCCTGACGGTATTCAAGGCCAACACCCCTAGGTCCATCTGTGCTAATTCTGCCAGCATTGTCTGAACATGCATTCGAAATAAACCCTGTTTAATAAAATTGAAATTGTTAATTTTGGTGGAAAGCCGGGGAATCACAACCTCTGGACCTCAAAAACGTCTGTATTCACCAGGTACAAGAATGAAGGGTGGATACTTTCTAGTTGGAGGCAACAATATTAAAACGCTGAGTTGCTCCAACATTTGGGAAAAGAGAAAACAGCGGTGCAGTTGACCACAGCTGAGGCTCTCAGCTGGTGCCCACCGTTTACACTTTGGGAAAGTCCCACACAGAAAAAGTTTGTGCACATAATTTTAGAAGTTTGGTTGATTAATTTAAGGAGAGTGTCTATAACTCTCTTGTTTCCAGTGTGGTGGTGCTTGGTGTACAGAGCAATGCAAGGAAACTAGCCATTAGAATAAAAGTCACTATTAAACTTTTCTTTCTCGTTGCAAACACTTTTGCAACCCATTCAATTCAAGACTAAATCTAGTTTGATAATCTCATAGAGGGGATTAGTCTGCGCTTATGTCTGGGAGCAGTTGGGCAAGCAAGGCAAGAGGAGCAGGCAGAAGGCCCGCGGCCTCTAACGTTTGAAAACGCCCCAGAGAATCCGGCGGAATAGAAAAAAATCTAAAAAAACTGGCGGTCACAATTTCCCCGGAGATACTCGTGTGGCAAGCACGATGCAACCAGTACATCAACAAGCCACATTCCCAGCCACTTTCATCGGTGGAATTCGGAGTCTGTGTGTATCTGGACATCCAAAAACGGCCCTACGGGAAGAATTTTGTGAAGATGTACACAAAATTTTCCCGACCACGGTGTATGTTGCACCTCACTCCATGTCATGCGATTGGCTGGACCTAGGTTTTGAAAGCAAATTAGCAGCAGATGAGGCTGCAGCGGTGCGCGTAGTGGTCGACCTCCCCAAAGGGCAATGGGTCGTCAAAACTAAATGCACCAGATAGAAAAAATTAAACCAAATTTCCCTCACGTTTGACTTTTTGCCCACTACGGTAAAACGTGACATTTTGGAGCAACACTGAAAGATTGTCTCACCATATACGGTGAAATACAATCTTTCAAAATGCAAAGTTTCACGCTGATGCCACACCTGTGCACCGGTAAAGCCATCGCAGTTCTGACCCCAACTGAGGAGATCGCAAAGGACCTAACCCAGATCCTGCACTCCACCTTTATTGACATCGCAGGGCACACCACCCACCCATTCTGGGTAACCGTGGACAGCGCGCCCCCCATTTGCACCCACTGTGACGCGTTCAGCCATAAGGCACATGCGTGCCCCATCAAAGAGGGCGTTACATTCCAAGAGCACCCCTCGGCGGCCATGGCCAGTGGAGAGGCACACTATGAACCAACCGCAAGCACCAAAGAGGCTTTCCCGTGGGGAGCACAAGGCTGCTACCTATTGGTAAAGCCCATCTCCCCACAGGAGTGGAAGAAGGCCAAGCAGGCCCATAGGACCGCGGCCAAGGAAGTGGCCAAGGTCACCACCACCATCCCACAATCACAACGCCAGGAGGACATGGAGACCTTCACAGCGGAAGCAACTGGGGAATCCATCACCCAATCAGATTGGGAGGCCCATGCCAAACGGGCCACTCAACTGAGGATCTGATGGGAGATTTGATCTCACCCAATTGCTGTACCCAAGCCCCAGTCAAAACTGACTTGGGACCTATCCCAACAAAAAAAAATTTTTTGCCCCACTCGACGGTGCACCGAACTTATCCGCACCACAAAAAATTTGTCCGACGTCAGGAAAACAAAAAGTGAAGGCCAAAGCCAATGCGACTCTTTCCGCAAAAATTAACAAAAACCCTGATAGCGTTGCTGCTAATACCCGCGCTGCTGTGAAAGCCTGTGGGGACCTGGAAGAGGCTGGTGGGCCAGGGGGCCCACCCCCTCGCACCTAAGGTGTGATGAGGGAAACCTTCACTCTAGGGACTCTGAATATCGCCAGACTCAAGGCCTCCCTGTCCCGGGCTAGGAAACTGAGTTTTTTACAAAATAATTTACCTGTGGATAACCTGGCCATCCAGGAAACCCACTGTCCACGAGGTTCCAAGGAAGCTTGGAAAACAATGCTCCTACCATCCCTATCCTTTTGGTCAAAGCACTGTGGGGTGCTAATTCAGAAAAACAATTTTTTCAAATTTACATCTTCATAAACATTCCTAAATGACTGAGTGCTCATTGTCACCTTCTCATGGGCCAATGTTGCACACACAGTCGTCAACATTTATGCCCCAAACAGTGCACAAGAGCGTCGAGAATTTTTCTCATCAGTCAAATCCCTCCCACTACCCCCTGATTCTTTCCTAATTGGCGACATGAACTGTTGGCTAACCTCACCAATGGACCAGTGGCCGCCCTCACCCCACACCCCACAGGGTCATGTAGAACTACGCATTCTAAAAGCCACCCTTGGGTTAATGGATGCGCTGCTGTGATATGCCCCACTGCTCAAAAACATGATGTGTCCCCACGTCCATAATGGCCAATTAAGGTCCATGACCCGTATTGACCTTATTCTAGCGCCGGCGAAATTCCAACCCCACATCTCCCACTTCAAAACAACGAAAATGGAATTCTCCAACCACCGACTGGTCATGATAACATACCACTTACCCGTCACAGTTGCAAAGGCCCCACATTGGTACAAAATCTGCCCCCCAGAGCTTGCGTCACCAGGATTTTCCACGTGGGTGGAAGAGGCAACTTTGGCAAAATCGTTTGTTGCACTGTTTTGTGCAGACCCCATTTCCACATGGGCAACTTTCAAAGAAGACACCATCCGCCACTATCGCCATCTCTCATCCAGACACTCACGAGCCACATCGGCGGTTATATCGCATGCGCTGGCAGAATTGGCCCACTTGGAGTCCAACATTCCAGCCTTAGGATATAGCCCTGCATGGGTCCAGAAGTGGGCGGAGGCAGCAGCCCACCTCAATGCACTTGAAAGGCAACACAAACATTGGGTTTGTGTCCAATACAGGGCCACATGCATCACTAAAGGTGACAAGTGCACCGCATACTTCTTCAAAACATTTTTTGCACCACGCCAGAGTGTGGCCTGCACACAGGTGCGAAGATCAGATAAGTCTATTGTGGACACACCGGCCGAAATGGCAATTGAAATGCAAAGATATTACTCCAAGTTATACTGAGCCAAACCAATTCATCTGGCCAAAATGGCAGAATTTCTCAACAGAGCTCATATCCGCACCATTTTCCAATACCCGGAAATAATGAATTTAATTACTCTGAACAAATTATGGACTACCATTCGCGGTGCGCCAAACTGAAAATGCCCAGGCCCAGATGGCATTCCATATGAGTTCTACAAAAAATATTTTAGATATATATCCCCATTGCTGCTAGCCTCACTCAACCAAAGCTTATTGGAAACGTGCCTCCTATCAGGAGGACATGAGGCCTTTACAGTCACACTCTTCAAGAAAGGGAATAGGCTAGACTTAGCCAACTGGCGCCCCATTTCTCTAACAAACACATACACCAAAATTTTAACAAAACATGGCTAACCGTTTATGGACTGTAGCATCTGCCACCATCTCTCCAGAACAATTTGGTTTCATCCCCAGAAGGTCGATTTGGGATAACGTGCACTCTGTGGCTAATGTGTGTCAGTCCACAGCCTCTGGGGCACTTGTATTCTTGGACCAGCAAAAGGCATATGATAGAGTAAACTGGGAATACCTTAGGGACTGCCTCCAACAATTCCGCCTACCTCCTCACTTCATTAACTGGGTGATGCTGCTCACGGAATCTGCAACAATGGCAGTGCGCGGCCCAGGTTTCCTAACGGAAGTAGTCCGTCCTCAAAGGGGCCTGCGACAAGGGGAACCCCTGAGCCCACTCTTATACAACTTCAGCCTTGACCCACTACTGCGAAATGTGAATGCCCAACTCACTGGGGTCCATGTGCCAGGCCAAACCCCAGTCAAGATGATGGCATTTGCAGATGATTGTGTGGTGGGGGTGTCTAATAACAAAGATGCACGTGCGCTTGAAGCCCTCATCCAGGAATATTCCCGGGTAAGCAACGCGGCACTGAACGCCTCCAAAACCGAAATCATCCTCCTTGGTCGGTTTCAGAACTGCTGGGCCCCAGCAAGTAGTTCCCAACCCAGCCCATCTGCTCGCCCAAGTCCACGCCTTACTAACTCAAAACACACCGCTCCACTGGTGCTCCCCTTTGTGCCACGACCTACCATAGGACTGGTACGCCATCTGGGCGTGTGGTTGGAGGCAGGAGGATATGCGTCAGCAGTAATGGAGTGCCGTATACTGGACAACGTGACGAAGCGAATCGCCTCTCTCAGAGCCCACCCTACTACCCTCACTGGCAGGGTTGTTCTTGCCAACTCTATGCTCCTATCCAAAGTCTGGTTCGGAGCCCACGCCATCCCCTTCTCCCCAAGCTTCTTCAAATCCCTGTATGCTTTGCTACAAGGTTGGCTTTGGTCAGGCCGCCCTCCACCAGTACGGCTAGAGGTCATGTTTGGCCCTCATCATCATGGTGGCATGGGCCTACTTGACTTCAAAGCCCATGCCGCCAAGATTCTGGGCACCTGGATTGCGGCCGTCACTGCTCCTACACTCCCATCCCAACACTGGTCCCGCGCAGCCCGCTCCAACTTCTCCCGAGCCTTGGGCCTCAACAATCCATCAAACCCCCACTCCCTGATGAAATACCTCGCATCACACACATCAGCCACAGGTCCTCACGGGACCAAAACCCACTACAAACGAATCCTACTCTCCATGCGAAGTGCAGAGTGGAGAATTCATATTAGTGGACATACAACCCGAAGAGGCCGCCACTCTCCTCAGTTCACACAAGAGGTACAGGGGCTACCCATCCATGATGGCGTGATCCCCATTCGACCCCAAGTCCTATCCAGGGTGGACTACCTGGACATGATGGACATCCCTTATTCCACTGAGACCCAAAAGACTATCTGGAAATACGCACACCATCCTCTGTTGCAGCCTCAAGTCCGCTCCCATGTGTGGCGCTGCCTGAGGTGGGTGTATTGTACAGCTGAGCGCTCTGATGCTTTACACTCATCCTGTGTCGTGTGTGGCCAGTATGGAACGCTGTTTCACCGCCTGGAGAAGTGCCCCACCTCTAAAGTAATATGGCGCGAAGTCCAACGTCTGCTAGGCCAGGATCAAACACATCCCTTCAGTCTGTCAAGAGATATGTTTGCTTCATCAATGGCCTCCCCCCTCCCACCCTCCCTTCGTGCTCTGGTGGTTGCAATCGCCATGTGGACTATCCACACGATTGTCTTGGATGCCATCGCCGGATCCATCCCCACCCTCCCTGAAGCTGTCCACAGATTCCGGTCTCATTTGGTGGATCACTTTCAAGCGTGGATGTTTGGATATCTCCCACCACGTCGCCGACAGCTGGTCTCCTCCTGGTTCCCAGTCTGGTTCATCAAATCAGACCCCTTCCTCCACACGTGTTCAATAGTGGCTACGCCCCCTACACACGTTCCCTCCCCCTTCCCATAACTGGCGTTCCCGCTGGCAACAAGAGATAGCATCGCTTCTCTGGGGTGCCTCCCCTGGTACTAAGATTTTGTCTCATCTGAGTCATATTTGGAAGTGTCCATCCCACAGTCGGCCTTCCCCGCAATAAATCAAAATCAGAATAAAAGTCACTATTGCTCATCAGAGGGTGCTGAAAAAATAATAACTTAAGCAAAAGTGAGCGATTATTAAAATAAAATCCAAATAAAAAATGATGTGGTGCACTAAGGAAGAAATGGTAAATGTCCCAGGTTGGAGGGAACCTGGGCGAACCAACAGTGCGCTATGTGAAAGCCTGATCATATATAAAATGTGGTTGTCAATGTAGTGTGAGACATCCTTAAAGAGGTCTGTGCGCAGGATTGTTCAAGATATTATATATAAAACAGTTAAAATGTGAAATGTTTATTAAGAAGTTGACCTACAAGGAGTGTTAGTCATGGGAACAAATTAAACTGCGTCAGGGAAATACAGGGTTTGCTGAAGTGGGCCCAAGCATCAACCCACCAATAGGCACACACTACCATCCAGATTGGTAGAATATGCCAAAACTGACTTCAATCATGTAGTTGATTGAAGTTTGATTTGTGTAAAACGTGTGATTAATAAATAGAACGGGTTTCAAAACCCCGATCTCAACTAACCAAACTTAACCATATGCGTTCATTAATTAACCCGTTTATTTTAACGCCTGGGCTGGCGTAAGGGGCTGGGCGTTTGGCACCTCACTAGTACCAACCTGGGCGTATTTAGCTTGTACCAAGCGTTAATCTAGTGTGTGCCTGAGGTCATGGAGGGCCTGAAGCTTCACCTTCTGGGCCTCCTGGCGCCCAGCCTTATCCTAGGGGTTGGTCCCCACTATGATATTATCTACCCATGACAGATAATTTCTTGGTGGGCTGCTGCTAACCCTCCTCCTGGTTTCTTCTGTGCTCCATAATAGTTGAATAAGCTAAATTTTAGATTTAGAAAAAAATAACTCAACCCCAGTAGTGAGCAACAAGTGTAAACTTGAATGGTTTTACTGATAAACAGGTTTGCTTGACTTTGGACTCTGAATTAGATTTGGACTTCGCAGGTTCTATGATACAACTAGCCTAGTCAAGTTTTGATTATTGAGTGAATTTGGCCCTACTCTGGCAGATAAGCTTAATATAAGTGACTTCAGATTCACTCTGGCAATAAGTAAATATTCAAGAAACTTTAGTTTTACTATGATGGTTAACACTTAGACAATTGAGTTCTCTCCAACAAGAAGCAGATAAACAATGATATATAATAAGATATAGGATACAGCTCTAAGATGTTTATTGATATGAAAATTAAGGAATATTTATATGAAACAATAATTGAAGGACATGTGTTAAGGTAATCGTGGTAACTATGATGATCTCAGCATGCCTAATGAATGAAAGGGATATTAGTTCAATATTAGGAAAGACTCTAAATGATTTTCACAATAAATAGTTTATATAATTTGCCATATAAAGCTGCAATCATGCCAACCATTTACCCAATAATTTCCCATGCATAATTGATTGCTTGAGCTGAATTACTCATATCCACATTGTTGGCAACAATTTCCAGTAAGATAGTAATTAAAACTATCACTAAATATGATCCTCTGTAAATTATGATAAACTATTCATTTAGTTATTATCTCCTAATAGATGACATAATTAATATCATCTTATAGCGTAATCTTTAATCTAAAAAATATATGTCCCAATAATTAGAAAAATAAAGCTTAAATAATTACAAGCTTGAAAATGTGTTTATTTAAAATTAACCACAGCATTAAATGTAATTTTGAGGTGAATATCCTACCAATTTTGGGGGCAAACCATCCCTAGGTATACTAACAGAAAGGAGAAACCATGCTGATGAAAAATATTTTGAAAATTTGACGTACAATGATTGCTTTATTTTTACTCAATACAAGTTGGTTAGAATAAATATAAGGGAAATACCAAAGCAGATTAAAAACTATGGTATACTGTTGATGACAAAAACGATGTATACTTAATGCTGGGATCAAAACATTAGGTATTACAGGGCTAACACTGTAAATCCTAGAACAATTTATATGAGGAAGTTGTGGGATATGAAACAGATTTAGATTGGAGCCTTGGATAGCTTTAAGGAATAAATCTAGGCTACGGTGAATTCTTTTAACTGACCAATCTGAGCAAAAACAGATGAAAGTGGAGAAAAACCAAGGTATATCATATGCACACTTAATCCTGCCATCTGAAATTAGAAGTTCCAAGGTTTTTGGAACATTAGCAAAGATGATACTACTAATGAATGCTATTAAAAGCATTAATTTACTGGTCAATTGAGAGAAACTTGCTGAATTATCAGAACATCAGTAGGAGGATGTGCTATGATTATTTTAAAATGTGTCAGTTGATATTTGCCCAGGGCATTCATGACCTTAGATGCATTAAAAGTGTGATCCATAAGGTTGACACTTGGAATTACCCACCAAAACAGATGCAACCAGTATTGATCTAATATATTGCAAAACAGTAGTAAGTGAAGAATTAAGTAAAATAATTAAACATGGGCTCCTTATACCTTTGTCAAATCCATGGGTGAATCCAATCCTTATTTCAAAAAAAAGATGGATCAGATTAAGTGGTGATTAATCACCAATGGTTAAACAAAATCACTAAGAAGGATTCATATCCTCTGCTAAGGATAGATGATGTGCATGATCATATAGGGGAAGCTATGTTCTTTATGATGATAGATTTGATCTCAGTGTAATGGCAGATAGACTTACCAAAGGCAGACCAAGAGAAGTGTGCAATATATAATGCACAAGAGTTATACCGGAAGATGAGAATTCTGTCATAAAATTTAAAGTCCAATATATTAATAAGAGTTTTTTGGATGTAAAGAATGAAGCTATTGGCCAAAAGAACCTAGTCAAATCCTGATGGAAACCAGCATTTTGGGGTAACACTTTTGTTACTATCACTTGGGCAAACACTCTTTCCACTTGGCATAACTTTCTGAGAAATTTATATGGTTAATAAAAAGTAAAATTAAATTGCCCGCCATAGTTTCACTCTGATGTCATCAGATTCCCCGCCAGCTGCTCAAGTGTGGAGCAGCGGCGAAACCCCCTGCCATTTTCATCAAACAGGAAAATGCACTTGGACCTGGCTCACCCAGTCACACCAAACCCATGGAGTGATTCATTCCTCCCAAAAATCTTGATGCCCACCTCGCTCAAACCCAAGCTGTGCCCCGTTGTCCCCTGTTGCTCCCCCAGAGCAACATGTGATTCAGTATTAGGGTCAAATATGGGAAACTTTTCCCATACAATGATTAAGCCATTATCAAAATGGCTCAGGTGGTGATGAAGCCTGCCAGCTTTTTCAAGTTTCATTTAATGAGGGGTATTTCGATCTCAGCTTCACCTATGAAGCTGATGCAGCCACTGCAGCAACAATGCCCCTGGTCTTCCAGGATAGTTCTCTCCCAACAACTCAGACCTGTCTCCCAGTGGACACAGCTTTAATGATTCAGTTCACTGGTTTGCCCATCCACCTTCCCCCTGAGGTGCTCCACCAGGAGTTGATGGAAGGTTTGGCAGCCTATGACTCCAGCCCCATCATAAAATTTGTGCTCCCAAATGGGGCCACACGCCTCGCTGGGCCTTGGGCATATGCCATGATCAGCCCCAAAACAAACAAAATTGCCCCATCGATTCCCGCTCATGCTACTATTCCCTCTGCCCCTGACCATCTGTTTTGGGCCCACGTCAAGGGCGGACTGACGATTTGACCATCCTGTTCCAAGTTAGAACACTCTAATTGCAAGTGCCCATATATAGCAGCTCCTGATGGCGCTGATAGTTCATCTGACAGCCATCAATCTATCGCCCACCCTGTGCCAATTCTGGCATGGGGTACAATCCTACCTCCCCCTCCCCCAAAGCCTGTTGCTGCAGCTGCACTTGCAGTCACAAATCAGCCTTCACCTTACCCCAGTGCCACACATGATTCTTCAACCAAGCATAGGATTGGACCCATGTTCAATACCACGTACCCTCAATAAATCAACCTTTCCACAACCATATGCTGATTCCCCAATTCAATTATGCCAGAATCCATGGGAGTCTTTATATAGAATTGACAAAACAGGTACTATCATTGAAGAACTATCGCTTCAAGTTGACAAGTTCTGTGATGCATAATGGGATGCAAAATTCCCCCCTCATTTATATGCCCTAAAGCCAAACGCCGAACCATTCCACATTGACCACCAACTTGCAAAAGAAGCAGCTGCCACACCAGATTGCTGTCCACTCCGTAAAGCCACCACCAAACCTAGTGGCAATAACTTCAAGGAGAATTCCACCTCCTGTTATCCCCAAAACAAAAAACAAAATAAGATTAATATGAAACAACTTCACAAAAATGCCACTGATGCTATCCAGAACGTGTAAATGTTGCAAGAAATCTGAAAGCTAAGATTACCTGAACCAATATTGCCACGTTTGTCAAACTACCAGATGTCTTCATTAAAGCCAAAAAAGCTTTAGCCGTATATATTAAGCTATTTTTATGGTTGGCAATTACTCAGAAGTACCAATCATCAGAGATATTGAACTACATACCGCCAAAGCCCCAACACTCTTGCTATCTGCCTTGGCACGAACCCTACTCTGGAAAGAGATAGCTGATGCTAAAGGTGAGTCCTAAATCCCCCTCCCCTTCTGCCTTAGAGGGATAAGCAGTCTCTGATGCTCACCTGGTTGGCTGTTTTACTTGGTGCATTTCATTCAATCACTCATTTGGGCGTTTTGTTTTAAACAATTTGATTACGTTGCTCTTTAGTTTTAGTTTTTAGTTCAGTAATGTCAGTCCCGTGGTCAGCTTATCTCAGTTATATAAAATATCACTCGCGCAAATAGCATGAGTTTGGGCAGTTGGAATGCACTGACCACATGGTAAAATCAGGGGAGTCTATTGGAGGTTACTCCCAGGCTCACAACTAATCTGCTTCAAATAACCAAGAGTAGACTACCTCCTTTTATAGGCTTAAAGGGTCCTACAAGGTGCAACTATTTTTCCTCACGGTGATTGGCTCAAATAAATCAAAACTTTACCTCATGGACTTTTCCTACCTACTCACAACCCTCCATTGACCATTCCGTTAAAGTGAGGCGAGATTCAAGAGCTCCAATAGTTTAACAACCTTATTACCTAAGTAGGGTTGAAGTTAATATTGAATTTATGTCAATTTCACTTTGGGCCTTGAGTATTTTTAAATACTAAGCAACGAGATCATAATAGAGTTCTTTTTTGATCCCCTCATGCAACCTAATAAAAAGCTCGTAAAATCTCCAAATTTTATATAATAAAAAAACTTTTTATTTTAATATAGTGAAATAACAATTACCTTAAAATTTATTCCCGCAGTAGAGAGTATCATTTCACCTGAAATTTATTGTTGAAATTTAGGTGTGAAAAAAGCGCCAGTGAGCTTACCAAAAAACCCTGAATCTCAAAAAGTGATGCTCACTACGAGGGGTAGTACACCACAAAAACACTATTAAAATGGAGGGTGTTGTGGGACATAACACTCACAACCTCCATGTGGCTTTTAGACCTAGCTAGATGCTTTTGCCCAGCAGCTAGCCAGCGCACTGTCTCAAATTAAAACCCTTGAATAGCGCGTTAGCCAAGCCTCTCGTGAGGCTGCTCCAATTATTTCCAAACCCTCTTTCTGAGACAATTTTACCCCAGGTAAGGGTAGCATTGCCTCATTCCTCTTTGTGTATAAGGCTGTTATGGAAGGAACGACTGATCAAAAAAAACTAAAGCATATCCTCCCATGCCTCAGCTGCTCCACCCAAGAGGTTATGGTACTTTATATGGCCACCCTTAAAACTTGGGCAGAGGTAAAAATGTGCTCATTGAGATATTCAGATCCACGCATAGCTTGCATAGCAAAAAACAGGGGTTTATGCGCCTAAGTCTACTCGAGGGGAATCAGTTGCCACATTTGTTGATCAGTTTTACAGTGCAGCCCAATCCCTCCTGATTGCTAAAATGCTAATAATATATGATGCCTTTGTGGCTATATTGGTCGGAATAGCATCCCATCCCTACTCAGCATTAAATATCTCTTCAGTAAAGCGCTCTTTCAAAAATGTATGAGATATCAAGGAGGCCTTGCTAGCGGTGGCTGAAATATATGAATTTGAATCTACATAAAAAGCTCTTATACAAGCATCCACTCTGACCACTCAAGCCTCTTATACAGCTAATTCCCTCTAGAAACCTGCTCCTATGGCGTTGCCACTACAAAATATCTCTACATCCTGTGAAAATAGCCAGATGATAAAGGCTATGACGGGGCAATGCTCCTCTTCGTCTTCAGCTCAAAAAACCAGTTGGTGAAGGAAGTTGTTCCTTTGCCTTGCCCTTATAATTCTCTTCAGAGCGGCCTTCCCCAGTAGTTTCATTGTATCGTCATTCTAAGATGCTACCTCTCTCTCCCTCACCCTCTACTCTGGCCATCTCTAGTCCATAAAAAGTAACCATGGGGCAGCTCAATTCCCCTACATCAAAGGCTAAATGTAGAGCTGCAATAACTACAGCATCTCTTCAAACAGCCAAAAGGGTAGATGAACGCCCACACATGTTGGATTTTGGGCTGGAAAAAGGCTCGCAGGTGCTGTTAGCCTCAAATCCAACAATAGAAGTGAGGGGCTTTGATTACCAGTTATATGGAAATAAAGAAAATAAATATCAAAGTGGTATTAGGGTTAAGGTCATTATTATGTACTGTGCGGGGGTAAGAAAGAGATTATATACTAAATAATCTTGATGATTCTATTTAAAATGTCAAGGCTCAACATTATAATATGGCTTGGGACTTTCCAAATTTAGTAATATGTGATTCTGGCCTATCAAATCTCTAAAAAACTTGCTTTACTTAGGCTTAAAAACGTATGAGGGATTATTTTGGGCTAAGGCGTACCTGTGTGGTAACAACTTAATATAGTTTAGCCAGTTCCCTTTTGCTAAAAATATTGCACCTTGGGGACTCCTGCCACTCCTATAAAGGGGGTGGTCCACACGTAGGTGCTTTAATTATACTAAATGTGGCTGGGGAAAACCCCTCCATGGGTGCCCAAGGATAGGCTGCAATGTCAGAGGAATCTGAATCCTGACTTGGTGCCATTTTGCCAATTCATATTTGTAAAAGTGTTGCCCCAGTTCACATGGTTTTACCAATAATTGGCCAGGGTCTTTTGGGCAAAGAATTATTATTAATATCAAAACTGCTTTCTTCAATATCACGGACTTGTAAATGTCCAGAATTTTTATTATATGGCTGATTCTGCTCCAAGATATTCTTTGGATGAAGTCTGGAGGGCAGATGTTGACATTGTATCCTTCAATAATGTTTGGGGAAGAATAATACTGAAGGAAGCGGCCATGTATCAATTAATAATGACTCCAGAAGTGAGGGATTTGATTGAGTACTCATCCCCTCGCTTGTATGTAATTGAAAATGGTTTTCTCAGATTGAACCAAGCTTCTCACTTCTATGAGTGCTTCGGTTGTGTAATTTAATACCAAGTCAGCTACTTAAAGAAGGGGAGAAAAGAGTTCATTAGCTGCTTATGCTTCTTTTGTGACTTTCTTTGCCAAGTTATCATAGCTTCCACTTGTAGTTGGGTGATGTATCGGCCCAACTGTCTCATGGCTTTCTCTGGGTCAGTTCTGTCAGTATTAATCTTTTGTTAGTAGAGCTGGTACCCCAGGCTCTCAGCTACACAACACATGGAAAGGAGACATCTTTAGGATGTGATAACTAATTTGAGAGGCCATGAGGGCATTGGGTAAATAAAGTTCCCAGTGGAGATGGTCTGAATTAGCCATTTTGCTGAGTATGGAGACCAAGGTTCAGTTAACTCTTTTTTAGCACCATTTGTGGATGAATTATAAGGGCCAAGAAGAGTTGTTGCGCTCCCATGGAGGTGGCAAGGAGCTTCACCACTCATGAAGTAAATCTATATTATCGCATAAGAGGACCTGAAACACCCATGCTGGGTGAAAATATATTGGTGTAAGAAGTAAGCCGTGGCTTTAGCATGTTGAGCGGGGAGAGCTACAGCTTCAACCCATTTGATGAAATGATCAATAACAACTAATATATAGTGAAGTCCACCTTTGGTCCGAGGGAGACGACCTACCACATTCAGACTTAAGATGTGAAAAGGTAGTTGTGGCGTTATTGGTTGTTATTGTATCGGGCCTTAGATCTGGACTGTTTCTTACAGGTCAGGCATGCATCTAAGACTTTGGTTATTGTTTCCAAGATTCCCACTCACTAGTTCTGATCTTTCATCTACTCATATGTTTTGCATACTCCGCCATGCCTCATGATAGTGTGGGACTCCAAAATGACAGGAACTCGCTCTGACAGCCGGAGATAGGGCATCCAAACTACTCCTACTCTTTATATAGTATTTCATTTTCCACCTTTGTGTTGCAGGAGTGTCAAGCGAGCATTTTTTGTATGGGTACATCTTCAATGACATGCATCTGGAGTCATGAGGGGATCTTGATAACTCTCAGCTTCACTAATGTCCAAGTGAAGAACAGGAAGCCATGTTAACCCATCTACATTAATGTGGCGCATTCCTTCCCAATGGTCAATAGTCATCATAATTCCGGAGCTTCAGAGCCCAACGAGCCAACCGCCCGAGGGGTCCTTCATATTCTGCAACCACTTTAGAGAGGCGTTTTTTGATTACTTTTTAAGGGAGTCCCATATAGGAATGGCAGTAGTGTTTGACAGCGAGAGGGACAGCCAAACACTCCTTCTACGTGAAATTGTAGTTACGCTCAGCTTTAGAAAGCATTTTGCTAAAGTAAGACACGGGATGATCAACTCCATGCTCATCAAATTGAGGTAAAATTACTCCAACAGCGTATTCAGAGGCATCTGTGAACAACATGAAAGGTTTTCTATAGTCAGGATGGCGGAGTATTGGTCATTTTTTTATAGCGTATTCAGGGTCTCAAAGGCGTCTTATTGTTCAGCACCTAATGGAAGTTGGTATTCTTAGATATGAGGTGGATGATAGGCTTACTGAGCTGATCAAGCTTTGTGGATAACTTGATGGTAATACCCCATCATACCCAAGAATACCTGGATGTCTCAAAGGGTTTTTGGTGCAGGCATCTTGGATATTACTTCTACTCTATCTTGTAGAGGTTAAAGTCCATCTTATGAGATAGAATGCCCAAGAAAATCCATCTTCTTAAGGGTAAAAGTACACATGGAGGGCTTTAGTCGGATATTAGATGCCCAAAAGGGTTAATAACACCTCCTTTTTATGTGCAAGGTGTTTATTGAAAGTCTTAGAGAAAAATTGAATATTATTGAGATAGAAGATGACGCAGCTTATTTTTAGATCCTGCAAGATATAATCCATTGCCCGCTGGAAAGTGGCAGGCACATTGCACAACCTTGAAGTAGTCGGGTAGGTTGGAAGAGACCCTCACTGCAAGTAAGAGCAATTTTTCCTGGTCTTGTGGAGAAAGGTCCATTTGCCAATAACCGCTAGCAAGTCCATGGCGGAGAAGTACTTAGACCCAGAGATTTGGGCCAGAGCATCATCAATGTGAGGGATAGGGTAAATATCCTTCTTAATGAGGTTTTTAATTTGTGATAGTCCACCACTACCTTATGACCTCCATATTTATTCTTTACAAATAAAAGTGGGGATGACCAAGGGATTTGTGAAGGCGCCAGCAATTCAGCATCCAACAGCTATCTGAGCTTTGTCCGCATCTGTAGCTCCTCAACTTTGGATTTGTGATAAGAGGTTTGAGCAAATGGGTTTATCATACCCAACGTCAATAGTATGCATCCACCCCTTCATGTGCCTATAGTCATTGTCATATTTAGAGATGATGTCGCTGTAGGCCTCAAGTAAGGTGTGGGCTTTCTACAGCTCAGTTGTAGTCAGCTCATCGGAAACATGAACAGAAGGTAGAGTACATATGGATTGATTGGTGGGTAAGCCCATGTCTGCCATAGAACCAATACAGTGGACTTTCTTGATTTCCTCAATGGGTATCAGCAAGTCTCTTTCGATTTCCTGATGCTTTTTTACCATCATCTCCTTCTTATTGAGATTCCCTAGCAAAAGGTTGCTAGGCCGCTGATTGGCGGGGTCTAACACGCCTGGCAAAATTTCTGGGCTCTAAAGGACTGACTCTCTTTATGTTAATGAGGTGCAGTAGGCAATTATGTGGTATTTGCATGGTAACTTCATGCCCACAACCCTTTGTTCCCCAGCCTTAATGACCACATCTTTAGAAGCATATAAAGGGATACACTCCAGGGCATCCACTGAGGGAGGCAACAGTTTGGTATGCCTTCCCGCCGTGGTGTAATGCAGGTATAAACTGGAGGAGTGATACTCAACGGTGCAAACATAATACTTTTTAATGAGCTCATCATTAGACAGAATAAGAGGAACCTCATAATTAAGCAGGGAAAGATAGCCTTGCTTAAAAATAATAGCACCTTCATATTCTACATAAATTGGGTTCCAATGAGTAAATCGTAGGTGTTATTGGTTACAGCCACTTTTGGAGCTGACAAGAGGATTTTCAAAAATGAATGGGCTGAGAAGAATAGGCCCAATAGCACGGGTGTTGTTTGGGCCCGCAGTTCCAAACTCTTGAGTGTAGTCAAGGTCTGGGTCCAGCTTAAATTTTCTTAATGAGTTTAGCTGACACAACCTTCACCAGGGACCCAGTGCCAAGGATAGCTTTAACCTGCACTCTATTTATGATGACCTCCATTTTAGTTAAAGTATCACCCAGGGAGAGGGGAAGAGTGAGGACCTCTTTTAGATGAAAAGTGGAGGCCAGTCATTTGGCCGTTTCAGGGTATTACTCCTGGATCATCTGCAGGGTATGAAAGCACTGGGCAGGTGGGAAAAATGTGACAATGAGCTGGTCAGCGTCACTGGTAGTGTCAATAATCTTAAGACCCCTTATTTTTTAGCACTGGGTGGTCCCAACCTAAAGGGGTATACACCGATCTCTCAAGACCCCTTTTCACTTGTCAAAGATAAGTGTGACAAGGGATCTTAGTCCAATTTCACTCTCTTCAGGTTCAATCAATCAGGTGCCTCCATTTCACCTGGGGGTCCTAAAACATAATGACCAACATCTTCATCACCCCTTCAGACTCGTCATTAGAGGGGTTATCAATTCAGGTTAGGGAGCCCATAGAAAGTGAGGTAGGTTCAGGACTTCCCTTATGGGATGATAAGTCCTGGTTTGCTCCTCCACCTTATTAACTTTTGGGGGAGGCGTTGATACTGACACAGCTCAAGTCTCGACCTTCAAAGCAGGGGATTGGTGTGCTTTAATTTGTTAAGCTTCAGACTAAAGTTATCTGAATGAGAGGTTGAGGGGTATAGCACCGTAGAGGTGGATGCTTTATCTTCAACAGCTTTGGGTACATAGGTTGGGTGTTTTTTGAAAGAAGTGGTTTAGCCTTTGTGACCTGAGCATTTTAAACCGTTGTTTGTAGGGTCAATTGGGACCCAAGATAGGGGCTTAAGCTTGGGAGCTGGCTTTAGAACCACTTAAAAAGGCTGCTATGAAGAAGATAGGCAAGGCAAAGGGACGACTGCTTTCATCAGCTGAGTATCTTAAACTTAAGATGAAGAGGAGCAATGCCCTGTCACAGCCATTACCATCTGCTTATCATTATTATTTTTTTATTCAAGGCAAGCTGACCAGGGGATGGACATTACCGAAATAGAGAAAGAAAGTATTGACATGAAACCTGAGCAGGGTCAACTCTGTCGTAGAAAAGTTTTTTTCACCTCTGGATTGGGACTCGGATTTTTTGGTTATGTCATGGGTAAGGTTTTCGTGTTATTATACCTACTAACCGCCAATAGCTTCCTTCAGCTGGCACCCTGATCGATGTGCAAAGGGTGGGAATCAAACCCGCAACCTTCAGGTTGGTAGCCATACGCCCTACCAACTCGCCTTACACCCCCTATCTGCTTATCATTATTGGAAAGAGTAGAGGCTTGTTCTGGCAACTCCGCAAGAGAAGGTTTCCAAAGGGTAACAGCTGTAGTAGAAGCTAGGTTAGTCGGCGTAGATGCTTGATTCAAAAATCCTTGGGTAGGTTCAAGCTCATAGGTCTAAGCAACCGCTAATAATGCCTCCTTGATATCTCTTATAGTTGTGAAAATGCACTTTACGGAAGAGAAATGTATCACCAAGGAGGGATGAGGTGCTAGCCCAGCCAAGATAGCTGCAATTGTATCATTGGATGAGCATTTAGGCAAGCAACAGAGGTTGAGCTTTAGTATAGAAGCGCTCAACAAAAGAGGAAATCTATTCTTCTTCTTGCAGACTAAATCACATAAAGGCCTGTTTTTGCAGTTGCAACCTCTTCTTGGAGCCAAATTCATCAAGAAGCGGTTGCTTAACCTCCACTCATGTGCTGAGGTTGACCATGGTGGAAATTATTATTTCTTGAGTTGTTCAGTTTAAGCAGGGAAGAATGTACTGGATTTTTTTGTTGGTCAGCTGCTACATCCATCGCAGATTCATAAACATAGACGAAGGAGGCAATATTGCCCTCATCAGGTGCGAATTTATCTCAAAGAGGGGCCTTTTGTATAAACTTGACGTTGATAGGAATGCTTTTCGAGCCATTTAAGGTGAAACAAAGCACTGGCTAGCTGTTATTCCATAAGTGCTAGCCTAGGGTTAATGTCAGCAGAAAAGCTAGAAAGGTTAACACCCCCAACAGCCTCCATTTTATTATAACGATTTTGTGGTGTACAGGAACTCATATAGTGAGCACCACATGTTGGATTTTGGGCTGGACAAAGGCTTGCAAATGCTGTTAGCCTCAAATCCAACAATAGAAGTAAGGGGCTTTAATCACCAGTTATATGGAAATAAAGAAAATAAATATTAAAGTGGTATTTGGGTTAAGGTCTTTAACATGTACTGTGTGGGGGTAATAAGAGAGTATATGCTTAATAATTTAACAAAGCTATTAAAAACGTTGGGGCTCGACGTTCATATGGCTTGGGAATCTCTGAATATAGTAATATGGGTTTCTAGCCTTTAAAAGCTCTAAAAACTTGCTTCACTTAGGCTGACCAACGAATGAAGGATTATTTATAGGGTAAGACGAACCTGTTTGGTAACGGCTTAATTTATTCTAGCCAATCTTTTTTCACTAAAAATATTGCACCTTGGGGGACTCCTGCCACGCTTATAAAAGGGGTGGTCCCCAAATAGGTTCCTGAATGAAACTGGATATGTCTAAGGGTGAACCCCTTGATGGGTGGTCCAGAATAGGCCACGAGGTTTGAGGAATCTGATTTCCCAACTTGGTGCTATTTGCCCAATTCATATTTGTAAAAGGGTTGCCCCAATTTGTGGGGTTCCACCAAGAATTTGCCAGGGTCTTTTGGCCGAGGAAATTGTTATTAATATTAAGTTTGCTATCTTCACTATCGAGGACTTCTAAATGTATGAGTTTTCCCTTTCTTGCCAATTCTGCCCCAAAACCTTCTATCCTGATTCCTGGAGGGCAAATGTCTAACACCAGGGTCTCTCATACAACAAAGGAAGCTCTGAACATACCTCACAACCAATGGACTTCTGACGTGCATTGATAACTCCTCTGAAGAAAAATCTAAAGGGGGTTGTGAAGATGCAGGTCATTATGTCTTAGGAGCCCCAAGTGTTGGAGGTACCTGATAGGTTGAACTTGAAGAGAGTTGATATGTCTAAAATCTCTGTTCAAACTTTTTTCCATCAAGTGTTGAGGTCTTTTGAGTTTATTGGCACTGCCAGTGACGCTGATTAGCTCATTGCCACACTGATCTGACCTACTCAACAGGTCCACACGCTACAATCCATTAAAGATAAATATCCTGACATTGCTCATAAACTTAACCACGTTCCATATAAAGAAATTCTTTCTTTATCCTCTAACCTTGGGGGGACCCTACCAAAGGGTATTCATCATCAATGGAAAACGAGTCCTACCTACCCTTGACACTGGCTCTCCAGTGAACGTTGTTTCTTTAAAACAAGAAGATCATGTTGGTCCATGACTTGAATATACCCAAGAGTTTAGGACAGCTGGTCCCCACAACACTTGCGCCATTGGGGCATACTGCTCTCTCTCCATCCAATTTAAGAAGCTTATCTTGTCAACCCAAGCGTTTGCTTTAGCTAGTACCACTTATGACCTTCTCATTGGGACTTAATTTATGCTCATTTACAACGGGATCAATAACCTGAATCAGGGCTATCTCTACCTGCTAAATTATGAATTTCCCTTGATTCAAATTAACAATGAAAACATTGAAAAATACACTTGATTAATCTATTATCCTTCCTCCGTTTTACCTTTGCACTGTACTACTGTGGGGTGGAATACAAAGAAAATACTAGAATCTGTGGACGAGCTAGATTGCATCCCCTTTTATGCGGCAGAGGAGATAGTGGCTAAAGCAGGTGAGCAGAAGGTTATTGACAACAAGATTACATGAAGATCTCCCACAGCTGCCTATACACATCACAATATTGAAGGTATAAGCCCTTTAAAGCCTCGAGTGTTGACAGTGTATTAGACCCAGCTTACCATCGACTCATCAATATCCTGCTAGGGAATCTTACCAAGAAGCACATGGTCATAAAGAAGCATCAGGAGTTTGGAGAAGTGTACTAATTCTTATTGAGGACATCCACTAAGTCCATTATATTGGGTCTATGCTAGACATAGCTTACCTGCAGGTCAAGTGCTATGCACCTGCCTTGCGTTCAAATTTATAATAAGCTTACCCCCCCACTGAGCTTGAAAATTCCACGCTTTAGTGGAATCCTACAGCGGCATCTTCTCTAAACTTGAGATCATGACCACATGAAGGATTGGAGCCATATTATTAATGTTGATGATGCCCATCCTATCTGATCTAAGCCCTATTGGAAATCAAAAGTTGAGGAGCTCCAGATGAGGATGGAGCTTAAACAGTTTGTGGACGTGGGGCTGCTGGTGCCTTCTCAAAGCCCTTGGTTATATCCACTTTGATTAATAAAAAATAAAAGATGGAGTCATCAAGTAGTGATGGACTACTGCAAACTAAACAACATCACCAAAAAGGATAGAAACTTATCCCCTAAATTGACGCTACTCTGGCTCAATTTTCCAGATCTAAGGTCTTCTCCGCCAAAGACCTACCTAGTGCATACTGGCAGATGGACCTTTCTCCACAGGATCAGGAGAAATGTTCCCTTAACTGCAGTGAGGGACTATTCCAACCAACCCAGATACCTCAGGGGCTGTTCAATGCGCCTGACATTTTTCTGCAGACCATGGATCACATTCTGCATGATCTTAAATTGAGTTGTGTGATCATCTATTGTGAAGTTCTGAGGATCGATTGCTTGATAATCGGTATCCTGAATGCTTAATTTGGGATGAAGTTCTGCCATAATTATTTGATATGACTAGTGGCTTATGGTATATTTACCATTGGGAAACTCAATAGGCCTATTAAAATAGCCCTGACACTTCTGCTAATTTTGGGCGAAATTTTCCCAACGTAATTGGGAACTTCTTCTGAGGAAGGATGTAATACAAGCTGTGCTTTCAGCTTGTCAACACTTCGCCAAAGGTAAGACTCTGGTAAAACCAAGACAAGAGTTAAATAAAATATCTTTTGTTATA
Organism: Massospora cicadina; assembly: GCA_022478985.1. Taxonomy (NCBI): domain Eukaryota; kingdom Fungi; phylum Entomophthoromycota; class Entomophthoromycetes; order Entomophthorales; family Entomophthoraceae; genus Massospora; species Massospora cicadina. The sequence continues at coordinate 106,469 of JAKSZP010017114.1, forward strand.
GGATATTTCTTTGATAATCAGTCATTAGGCCAGGCGCCGGTATTTATACCTCTAGGGCATCTTTTGCCTCATTTAAGCACGCAATTTAAACAGATATTTTAACACTTCAGTTCGGCCCTTGAACTGATACAGATGAGACCTTTTATTACGGTTTATTGGTGGCAAACTACTCTCACAATTGGGAGGATTTCAGGTACAAAATTGTAATGAAAACTGCAAAATTGTCCTAGGATCTTCTTGATTTATGCTTTGTCATACTACTGATGAAATACAACTTCTGTGAACTCCTTACATCAATTAAAGTAGATGACATAGCCCCAATTGGGACGTCAGCAGGTCTTACTATTGATAGCACTAGGTACTCCCTTTTAGGCAGTACATGTGCAAGTGCTATCATGCCGATTATGTGGATCAACATAAAAATTTCGCCCAAGGGTGGCAAATTGATTACGTTTTTTGTTCATCTGATGTTCCATGGGAAATTTTAAATGTTAACTTCAGGATAATCCCAAACAATTTTGTATACTAGTTAGTTGATAGTGTTCCCAATAATTAGGACCAAGTGTGAGTATTGATGCATAGATAATCAAACATAATATGTGAACATATTACGCCAGAGCTTTTTTATTAAAATAGTTGATCAAAATCAATTTTTGGATTTTTGGCCTTAGCCATGTAGTTGCAATAGGCTTTGAGGTGAGAATATAAGTATTATCTTGAGCATTTGGAGAACAATCAGACCAATCTGATGGTTGTTGAAGGGTTTATTTCTGAGTTAAAAACCAGAATCTGACATTTCCTCCCTTTTACTTGAACATAAGCCCTAATATTTCTAACTAGACTTCGTTGATCATCAGCATCTTTACCTTCAGCCTGTACACCTAATGATCATAGAATTGGGTCTTCTATTTAGTAACTTCATTCTGAACGCCCATGAGTCTAAAGTATGTTCCTCTTATTGTTAAATACAGCCTGAATGCCCATCAAGTCTGAAGTTGGATAATCTCCCAACCTCAGGTGCGAACAAAAGTAATAATTAGCATGAAAATTAGTATATAAATATTTTTGTTTTATTTTTGTATATATATATCATTTTTTATTTTTTTCCTTTTCTTTATCGCCCCAATTATTGAACCTTATTAGGATTTTTCATGGACTTGGTTATATATATAGCCAGTTCTATTATCCTTGATTGTGTATATAAACTTAAATGTTTTCTCAATCACTCTAAATTCCCTAACCCAGATGCAATATAACTTTTTCAATTGGCCCAATCCATGGGTGTAGCAAAATAGAACTTCAATACTAACTTTGAATTTGGCATTGTGCAGTGATTCTCTAAGTCCTTTTGATGTCGGGCCTTTTTCTCACCAAAACTGCTGATAAAGGCTTGAACTTGTAGTTTGGTTTAAGCATCTGCAAGCTTCTCGATGTACTGAGTATAAGTGTCTTTGTCAGGTTACTCTAGGGCAAATATAACAGCATTTATTAGGCCGGATTTCTTCCATATAGTACTTGAAATGGAGACATCCTGGTTGACAAATGGTAAGAGATATTGTAGGCGTAGACTGCCAAACTTAATTAAGTACTCCATTCAGATAGTTTGGCCAATGTTAATTCCTGGATATGTTCACCAAGGTCCCATTTGCGCGCTCAACAGTCCCATTAATTTTGGGGTGATATGGAGCAGAAAGCAAACATCATATCCAATTACGTGGTTGAGCTTTGCAAACACAATGGCAGTAAAGTTGGTTTCATCATTGGTCAGAATAACCTGGGGTCATCCATGTTTGTGGATGATGTTTTCAAGGACGAACTTGGTGGTTGTTGCTGCTCCAGCTTCCCGAATGGCCTTGGTCTTGACCCATTTAGTCAAGTGGTCAATGGCTTTAATAATGTACTTGCCTTCATATTGCTTGTTAGAAGTGGGCTGACAACGTCAATAGATACAGTGTGCCAGGAAAACTTGGGCCAAACAAGCTGGTAAGATGTGCTTTTTCAGATTGATTTTTGTCTTGGAACTTTTCACAGCATTCTAGCATTTCTTGGATGTCAAAATGCAATGACTCCTAGTAGTAAAATTTCTTCAGATGTTCTTTTATTTTCTTGAATCTTCCATGCCCTATGGCCTTATGCGCTTCCATTATTAGGTCTGTTTGGGATGAAGGTCTTGGGAAAATATACTTTTTGTCATCAACAATTGTCACAATTCAAATATGACTGGACAATAATTGTTGGACAGCTAAGGAGGATTGGGAAGAATCCACCGACCATGATATCAGTTACAGTTGTTTGAGTGCCTTGAGATGAGGCAATATTGATATATAATGGGTTATTATTGGATCATTTATAATTAAGTTGATAAGGTTAAAAGGTAATGTCAACATTCAACAGGAATGAAGTAAATTGCCTACAATTAGGTCGATAGAGAGCTAGAGAATAACAAGCTAAAATCAAGGAGAAATGGTGAAATAGAATAGCCCAAGCTATGAGAGTGGTATTGTCTAAAGCTGTTGTATATAACCAATATGGAAAATTGAGAGAAATATGCTTTTTATTAGAGAGAGCAGAACAGCGAAAGGTCGCTGTATTTATTATAATAAATAAAAGAGTCAACTGGGAGTTTGCTCTTAATTTTAGTATATTTTCAAGTGTCCAAAGGACTGATGATCTCCACATTATCTTTAGCTCAGTGGGTTCGACTTGTAAAAACAATATGGCGGATCCTAATGATACCATCCAATTTTATAACAGTGGTGCTCACTACAGGGGGCATTGATCAACCACTAAGTACTACAAAACTCCAGTCATCATTCATGTCTTATACAGCCTGTGTTACTGGGGAATCTTCACAAAACACTGCACCAGCTGGGTATGAGGAACTCAAAATTACCTTGACGTGGTGCTCAAAAACAGGATGAACTCCTTCAAAAACGAAATTCTGTCATGCACCAGCTTGATAGCACATTTAGCTAAATGCAAATTGTGGGACAACTAATCAAGGAACTCGCGCACCAGTTGGATGATACTACCAAACGGCTTCAGTGCGCAGAGCAAAAATTGACCAGTGCCTCTTGGTCTTCTCACTGGGATGAGGATGACCATCAAGAAGGGGCATCATATAAGGAAGAATATGACGCTGGTCGGAGCTACTACACCCAGGATGGTAGTACTGAATACAAATATAAGTTTAAGTCAATTCCCTCGAGTAATGGTGGTGCTGCTTATGGCAGAAGGTCACACTACCCCTGAAGCAGTGGACATCCCAACTTCTGCTGGTCCAGCTTCTCATCAGAAAAATTGCTTTTGGATCGATCCATTCCTCAGTATGGGCCAAAAAACCATGAACACGATGAGGAGGTTAATATAAAGAAACTACCTCCGTTTGATCAAAACAGGAACATCCATGGTTTTTTAAAACGGTTTGAATTTACAGCAGAAGGTGAATCTGATAGATGGAAGGCTAAATTGTTGATATCCGCCTTGGAGGTCATGAGTGCAAATTAAGTCATCTGTTACCTCCCAAGTAGCTCTGTCACCTATAAGGATGTGAAGGATACCATGCTTCACCTGTTTGGGGGACCTCAAAGATGTCACAGCAAAGAATAGAACTCTAAACGATCAGATTCTGCCAAAATGAGACTCTCCTGGAGTTCGCTGATCAATTCACAATGGAGGCCCATGTGCTGATTGGGGCAGGGTACTTAGTGAAAGCTGACGTGTGCATCGCCATGACCTCTGCAGTGAAGCCATACTGAGAGCTTCACATTGTCATTTCGCCGCTTCTGAATGACAATGTACCTCTTTTCAAGATTGTACATTTTTGCATCATATATCCCCTAACTTCCCACTGCCAAATATGAAATGAAAGACTACCGCCTCTACTGCACCCTCTTGTTCAGAAAAATACTCTTGTCCGACTCCAGTTCCATTTAGCAATACTCAAACTTAGTATAACTCTGCACCTCGTCCTTGGATGAATTTTACTCAACAGTTTGATCAGCATCAATGGCTTGTAACAAAAGAACCGTCAGCAACATAGCTACCTCCCAGGACCTTGCTATGCTGAACATCAACAATCGTCTTACCAACCTGGGCCTGGTTACACCAAACAGCCCAAAATTTCCAATCTAGACCCTCTTATTACAATCAAGGACGTGGCTCTTATGGGGTAAACTGCTATGAATGTGGCCGCCCTGTCATTTGTAAAATTCTGTTATAACTGCCGGGTGACCTACATACACCAAGATCAATACTATCAGGGAAAAGATGGAGCGGAGTAAAGATGAGACGCTCTAACTCCGCAATTCCAACACAAAACGTCCCTGAATCAATAATAGTATATCCTGCAGAAGTCCCTCAGCACGATGACGGAATTTTATATTAACAATCAGATGGAGGAGTAACATAGTGACATGAGCTCAAACCAAGGCAGCGGCGGACAAAGATTTCCAGAACAAATGAAGCTGTATGCCTGCCAAATGCTTAATCAAGCTTCATCAGACAAGCTTGATTCTGCCACAGATGAACCAACTCTGAAAGGAGTAGATGCCGCCCTTCCAGTAGATGCCATTGTCAAAGAATATCCCCAAGACGTTTAGGTAATAATGAGTTTTCTTAAAAAAGAGATATATTTTAAATGTCCACGTATTAAACAGTCAATACTCTTCTTATTCTGAGTGTACATACTGTGATATTTTATTTGTAAAAATAGAGTTTGCGTTATAGTATAAACTGGTGCTCTAATCAACATAGTTTCCACTAAGTTGATGGTGAAAGACGTTAAAACCAGATGTGGACCATCAAATATTGTATGGAACTGCTTGAGCAGAAAGCACTATCTCTGAGGGGGCTTACAGTGCGCAATCTTTGCGACTTGGGTCCATTGTCATTGTAGCTCTGGCAATTGTGCTACCAAACAGTAAATATGACTTGTTAATTGTAACCGCTTTCCTGCGCCATTTTGGGACTGTTGTTAATACGGCGGAGGAGACCCTCGCCATTCTGGGACAGAAAATCCCAATTCATCTCTAGTGGATACTTGAAGGATCCGGTGCATATGAGCCATATCAACCTTGCATATAGTGATGGGGTAATACAAGTTTGGTATCACCAACTAAAGTGCAAGACTTGGCCCCTTTCCCAGAAGATATGAATATCAAGGGATAACTCTTCGAGCTTCAGGGCACATATCTATTCTTTCTGGCATCAAGTCTTTGTGAACACCAAGTTAGAGGTGGAAGTGCCTATTGGGCATATATGGGTAAATCATTAGGCTTTATCATAAAACGCGGTTTGAGCCGCATGTGACTCCAGGGATTATACTTCTGGGCCATGGAGAGATAAAATTTTGTTAGCAAACCTTAAGAGTGAACCAATGCAAATCTGCCAACACCAAATAGTAGAGTATATACATTTGATTCCAATAGAAGAGGTCATTCAGGTTCATGACTTTGGGCATTGGACAAATATAGTCTACCAGTCAAGGCAACAGCCAGCGTACTAATGGTGGTACCGTGGAGTAAGCTAATAGGATTTTTGGAAATGAAAAAAGACCAAGAAATAGCTTAATTTAAGATGTACAAGGAGATTTTTGCTGTCATCAATCACAATTTAAGGTGTTCTTGGGGGGTGGTCCATCTAGTGGACACAGGTGATCATCCCCCAATAAGGCCTTGGCTGATCCACTGATTGAGGGCAGCAGAAGATGTTGTCACTGATGAAATTGACAAGTTGCAGGATCAAGGGATGCTCAAAATGTTCAAGAGTTCATGGGCTTCACCCGTTCTGATGATAAAAAAGAAGTACAGCACCAACTACATAGTAATAGACTACCAGTAGCTCAACAGTATTGCAAAAAAGGACTCTTACCTCTTGCTAAGGATTAACAATGCTTTGGATTGGTTAGGGGTAGCCCATTATTTTCCAGCAATGTACTTGATATCCAGTTACTTGCAAATCGAGTTACTTATGGAAGAACAAGAAAAATGCGCTGTAATCACCTCCAAAGGCTTTTTTCAACTAAATCCGAAGACTCAAGGGCTGTGTAATACCCCGGCTATGTTCCAATGAGCCATGGACACTATTCTCGGTGACCTGAAGCTGCCATTTGTCCTCATTTACCTCAATAAATTAATGTTTTCTCTCAAACCTTTTTGGAGCACCTCAATAATCTAGAATCAGTATTCCGCCAGCTCGCTGAGTAAACACCAAAATTAAACCTAAAATGTAATTTCTTTAAAGACCAGCTGGAGTACACGGGATTCATGGTAGACTCTAAAGGGCTGAAACCACAGTCAGCTAAGGTGGAGGCCATCAAAAAAATGACTACACCTAACAGTAATTGTGACGTACTGGTATTTTTGGAAATGATTAGTTACTACTAGCACTTTATCCCTAATTTTAGCTGTATAGGGGGGCCACTACTCGAGTTGTTAAAAAAGTATACTGTTTGAATGGATGGAACGTTGTCAATATGCTTACAATAAAATTTCATATGGAGTTGACCAGCGCACCGGTATTATGCTATCCAAACTTTGATCAAGAGTTTATTGTTCAGATGGATGCATCTTTTTCCACTGTTGGGGCAGTACTTCCTCAGAAACATGACAAGGGAGAGGAGCATCCTGTAGCATACTGTAGTCAAAGTCAGAACTGTCATGAGCGTAATTATACTGTGACAAAGTGTGAGTGCTTAGCGGTGGTCTACGCATATACCATCAAGGACTCTGAAAGAGGTTGAATCATTAACCAAGCGCATGCGAAGTTTCTCTGACTATACAAGCAATAGGAGCCTTATCATATAGTCAAGGAAGGGGTAATGTCGCAATTCTAAAATGACTGGATAATAAATGTGGGATAGCTAGGGTGGAATGGGAAGAATCTGCTGAGCATGATATCATTTATGATTATTTGAGTGCCTCAAGATGAGGTGATATTGGGATATAACAGGGTATTATTAGATCGTCTCTAAGTATGGTGATAAGTCAATAAGGCAATGTCAACATTTAATGAATATAAAGAAAATAACCTACAATTAGGGCAATAGAGAGCTAGAGAATAACAAGCCAAAATTGAAAAAAAAAGCAGCGGAATAGAATAGCACAAGCTATGAGAGTGGTATTGTCTGAAGCTGTTGTATATAAGCAAGATGGGCAATTAAGAGAGGTAGGTTGTTTTTAATTGAGAGAGTGGAACATCAAAAGGTTTCTGTATTTATTATAATAAATAAAAGAGTCATTTGGGGCGATTTCTCCTATCTTTAGTATATTTTCAAGTGTCTGAAGGACTGACGACCCAACATCATTTGTCTGTTGCTCAGTGGGTTTGACCTGTACAAACAATATGATGGATCCTAACGATACCATCCAATTTTATAACAACAATCTTGTAAAGTGTCCCATTTTTTTGATGGTTGTATTTTTTTCATAGATCTGATAATACTTTTTGGACAGATTCGGTTTCATCTTAATATTCTCCACTTATTATTTTTGTAATTAACTCATTGGCAGCCCGACTAAGTGTTACAAAGGTAAAAGTTGGGATAGACAATCAGTGTTTTGGTATTTTGCCCCAGCTTGATGCTCAGTGATGTAGTCATAAGCTTGAAGCTTCAATGCTCAGAAGACTAATTGGCCCTCAAGATTATCTTAAGTTAACCAATCATCTTAGGGAAGTATGATCAGTAAAAACTTTGAAATGAGTGACTTGATGGTAAGCCCAAAATTGCTTGCAAGCATGTATGATGGGTAAGCATTCTTATTCATCACCATGTAGCACATTTAATGAAAGTTAAAAGGTCCAACTAGCTAAGGCAACTGGATGTTCTTCACCATCTTCTCCAACTTGGGATAACATGGCCCCCACTGCTGTTCAGGATGCATCAGTTTGGACGATAAATTTGCAATAAAAGTTTGGGTATTGAAGAACAGGCGTGCCCAATAGGGCTGATTGGAGTTGGTCAAATGTATCCTGGCAAGCTGAAGTCAGTAAAAGGGGATCTTAACTTAAGTAAATAGAAAAGTGGCCCTCCAAGTTGTGCAAAATCAGCGATAAATTGGTGATAGTAACCAATCATGCCTAAGAATACTTGGATATTGCGCTTAGATTTGGGCCATTTCATTTTGGAGATAACATCCAGCTTAGAAGGTTGGGGCCAAAGATCCACTTTGTCATTTATAAATCTGAGGTATTCCAGTTGGTCTTTGAAGAACTGGCATTTTCTAGGCTTGATTTTTAAGTTTTCAGCAGCTAACTTTCTGAAAACCTCCTCTAAGTGTTCCAAGTGGTCGTCAAAAGTGGGGCTGAAAACGTTGATATCATCAAAATACACTATTAAAAATGACAGCTTCAAATGTCCCAGGATTTTGTCCATGTTCATTGGAAAGTAGCCGGGCAATGCAGAGCCCTTGAGGCATTCTTGTTGGCTGGAATTGGCCCTCTTGGGTTATAATTGCACATTTTTTGCACTCCTCTTTGGGAAGATCTATTTGCAAATACCCACTGATATGGTCCATTACTGAGAAGTATTTTGCGCCCCCTAGCATATCAAAGGCATCATTGATTCATAGCAGAGGGTACGAATCCTTCAAAGTGATGTTGTTTAGCTTCCAATAATCAATGTCTACTTGGTTGCTTCGATACTTTTTCTTCACTATTAAATTGGTGCTGCCTATGGAATTTTTTAAGAGACTAACATGTCACTGTTGAGGAGTTCCATAATCTCCTTGGATAAAGCTTTTTCTGATGATTTTGAGCATCTAATCGGGCATAATTCAAATAGGTTTTTGATCTTTGGTATCAATTTTGTGGGTGTTTCCATAGCACATTCCAAGTTGAAGTCTCTTGTACGAATATTTCCCAATATTTAGAGAATAAATCCTGAGCTTGGCCTTTTTGGAGTTAATCAGGTTGCTTAAATAGGCCATAGGGACAACATTAACTATGTTGAGCAGGTCCTTATTGGAAAGCTCTAATTTGACAAAATTTACTAACTCAGGGAATGAGTGAATTTATGAGATATGGATCAGATGTAGACTGTGATTGTTTGATGTTGCTTGATGGAGATGGGCTAATTTTTCAGGTTTGCACATAAGATCTTTATTTCTCTGTGGCCCAGAATGATAATACCAGGGGCAATGTTTGATTTTAATCAAGATTTAGGCCATGATTGATATACTTAATCATAAAGTCCTTCTGGGATATAAATTTTTAGTCCCATTGGAATGATTACTTGATCTTTGGATGGTATAGTGATGCTATGATTTGATTGAAGTGGAATGTCATTTGACTCATCGAACTGTGTGGGTAGTGGTTTTATCTTTGACTGTGCTTTGATATACTTAATTGGGATGAATAATCTTCGTAGGCCAGATTTATGAATAGTCTGGGTTTCTTTTTCTCAACTGCCTTATCCTGGTTATAGTAAAGCGGATTAGCATGACCAAAAATGGTGAGAGAATAGTCCTTATGATTGGTAACAACCAAGTTCTCCTTAAGAAAGCAGTCCCTATTAGGACATCATGGCTTGTATTTGGCAACACTATGGCAGGTGCTGTTACTACAATGGATCTGAATATGAAAGGTAGGATACTGCATGCACTCAGAAATTTAGTTGTATGCACCCCAACTGTTCCATATTCCTGAGAGTGGGCAACATTTTAGTGCAATTTTCAGTTTTTAACACACTTTGTGCTGAATATAAAAATAGGAGCACCACTATCAACAATGGCCCAAACTTGCACCTTGTTCACTGCTATGTCCACATAAGTACATTCAGAGTAGTTTTTAGAGGTATTTATTGTATGAATGCTGTGATTGATGCCCAATTCCAGGTGTGATTCCAGGCTTGAGCAAATATCTGGGAAGTATCTGCTAAGGTTTTCATGGGAATAGCTACTTGAACGTTGTTAAGCTTAAGTAGTTTAGTTGAACATCTGGGTTGTAGGTCCAAACCCTGATCAATAATTTGCTTTGCGTAAGGTTTTGTTATCTCTGCTTGGGCTCTTTGGTAATTTTCAAGGGCTTAGTTGCTTTTGCTGTGGCCTGATTAGTGAAAATCATTAATACATTAGCCACAATTTTGGTGGAGGTTATCTTCAGCAACATCTTTGGCCTTAAAGAGCTTGACAGGGTCAGGTGGAATGGTTTGAACATCGGTGGAGTTAGAACATTCTGCCTCTACTCCAGCTGCTATCTTCCTCCACACTGTCACTGTTGTTTTCTATAGCAAAGTTGCCCCCAGGCTTAATGTTGGACCTTCTGTAGCATTCTATAGCAAAGTGCCCCTTTTGACCACAGTAGTGTCATGTAATCGACCCTTTTTGCTGCTTTTGATCGATTTTTTGGTTTTTAGTTTAGGATTTATTTTCTTGATTGGATGTAATGTTGCTTTTTGGGCCTGAAACTCAGGATTTTTGACAATATTTGGCCTGATTAGGAATGTTGAAATTACGGGAGCAGCAACTCAAGTAATTGGTAAGCTCTTAGATTTCCAAGCTTCCATTAAATGCAGGTAACATGACATTGTGCCGTTCACTGAAGGGCACAATTGCATGCTCCATTGTAATCTTGGCGTCAAATTATCTATTGCATTGCACCCACGCAGAACTTGTGCCTCATGAAAAAATAACCCACAAAGTCCTTAATAGTCTCATTCTGCTTGAATTCAATATTAAGAAGCTCTCTTTTTTGGGTTTCTAATATCTCATGCCCTCCAAACTGTTTTATAACTGCAAAATTGGAATCCATATAGGAACAATCGTCACCTAAATAGGGCATAAAGAGGTCACAGTTATGTTTGTCAAGTGAGTTAATCAGTGCTGATCCTTTCGCATAGTCTGATTCTCCCCTAATTGCTTTTTTATATAGCTTGAGGAAAGAGTGAATGTCCAATCCTTATTGAGCTTCAGTAAATTCAATGGTTTGAAGTCATCTCGCCCTGTTTTGGGCATAGGGGTTGTACTTATTTTTGAACGTCTTGAAGTATCATAGCACATAATAAGCCCTCTTTCCCGTTGAGGAGTGTCTGGAGTTGGGATTGATGCCACGACTCTAGGCATAGAACAGATTTTTGAAATCTCAGTTTTTGCATTGTTTAAATTCCGAAGGTTTGATTTCATAATATTGCTCTGAACTACTGGATTCTAAAGCTTGAATTCGGTCCTTAGTTAACTCTCCAGACTGTTTTTTGGATGAATAAGCAGAGCTTTTTTATTATTTTCTTTTTTGTCAAAGCTGGGTGAGCAGTGGCAGCCTTGCTTTTTGAGGGAATCGAATTCTTTTTTAAGGTTGTTGTACTACTCTTTGAATAAAGCTTGATTGGTTGTTATACTTTTAGTATCTTTGGCCATACTGTCTCCTTGGGAATTTTCTGTTGATAACTGCAATCTGAATTCCCAATTCTCTTGAATAATTTCAGTATCTGCCCTGCAATCTGAATTCCCAATTCTCTTGAATAATTTCAGTATTCTGGCCTGCAATCTCGACACCATAGTCCAAAGGTTAGAAAATTCCTAACTAATCTGGGCATCCTCTTCATCCCTATTTTGGGATGGCATTGTAGGCTGCGAGGTCTTCTAAGTTTTTGTTTATAGTATCCAGCTCGGCCTGAACATAATTCTCAAAGTCATCAACTTTCACATTTAACTCCAGGTGATTTCTTGGGCCCAAAGTGGCTTGTATGGTAAGTAGTTTTTATTGAGGCAATAGGTAATCAGAATGGGTTTTTAGTTTTTGACAGTAGTTATTCATGGTTTGTACCCATTCGTGTGATAGCCCATGGTGAGCAAGAACTTCTGCAGCTATCTTTGGGACTCCTTTATTTAGAAGCTCCTTGATGGTGTTTAATCTCTCATGAGCTTAATTGGCAAGTCCCTTATTATCAAAATTGCCTTTTCGGACTTCAGTAAAACTGGAATTTAGTTTGTCCAGTAGGGCATTTTGGGAAGATTATTCCTCCCCTTGCACACAGTAGATTTCCATGATTTCCAGATTTTGTCTAACAATGATTATCTAGGTATGATTGATTAATGGTTGAATAAAGTTATCCAGGAATTCGTTAATTGCTTGACTGTCTTGGGAAGTTTGGCAAGAGATGCTATGGTTGCATTGCGGTTTTTCATCTTTATCTCCATCTTGAGCGCCTTCCTTAAGGTAGTAAAACAGTCAAAGGAGGGAACTATTTGTAAAGTACCAATCCTAAAACCCTGAAATAAGGTTTCCAGCATTGCTTTTACACTTGGAGATGTAAGATCAATTGGGCTGGTTGTATCTGCATGAGCTCCCCCCACTGTGATAAGACCCAGTGGGTAGGAAGTACCCACTTCAGAGCCTTGGCGACTGTTAGTAAAATAGTCTGTGATCTATTTGTCACTAGTTTCTATATCATTGTCACTCTCTTGTCTGACCGATTCTCCCAGGAATTAGTTAAGGGAATCCATTTTGGAGAGTGTCACCGGTTTTGAGTGAGTACCTGTTGTTAAGTTCCAAGGATCGCTTGCTTGATAATTTGTATCCTGTAGACTTAATTGGGATGATATTCTGCTGCATGATCCTTAATAAAACCAGTTACTTTTATATTTACCATTTGGAAACTCACTAGGCCTATTAAAATGACCCTGACTCTTCTGACTGATTTCAGGCATAATTTTCCCAACTTAATTGGGAACTTCTTCTAAGGCAGGTTTCAATACAAGCTGAGCTTTCAGCTTGTCAGCACTTCTCCAAAGATAAGACTCTGATAAAACCAAGAAGAGGATAAAATAATATATCTTTTATTATAGGATATTTCTTTGATAATCAGTCATTAGGACAGGCGCCAGTATTTATACCTCTAGGGCATCTCCTGGCCACATTCAAGAATGCAATTTCAACATATATTTTACCAATTCAGTTATTCCCTTGAACTGATACAAATGAGATTTTTTTATTACGGTTTATTGGTGGCATAATGCTCTCACAATTTGGAGGAATTCAGGTACAAAATTTGCAATGAAAACAAGCAAAATTGTCCTAGGATCTTCTTGATTTATGTTTTGTCATACTACTGATGAAATACACCTTCTGTGAGATCCTTGCATCAATTAAAGTAGATGACATAGCCCCAATTGGGACGTCAGCAGGTTTTACTCTTGATAGCACTAGGTACTCCCTTTTAGGCAGTACATGTGCAAGTGCTATCATGCCAATTATGTGGATCAACATAAAAATTTCGCCCAAGGGTGGCAAATTGATTACGTTTTTTGTTCATCTGATGGTCCATGGGACTTTTATATGTTAACTTCAGGTTGGTCCCAACCGATTTTGGATACTGGTTAGTTGATCATGCTCCCAATAATTAGGCCAATTGCTGAGAATTGATTCATAGATAATCAATTATAATAAAAGCTTTTCTCTCGTTGCAAACACTTTTGCAACAAAATTCAATTCAAGACTGGTAAAAAGCTAGATAATCTCATTGAGGAGATTAGTTGGCGCCCGATGTCAGGGAGCAGTTGGGTGAGTAAGGTCAAGGGCACAGGTATAGGCCCTGCAACATCCAAATTGCGCAAATGCCCCGGTGAGCCCGGGGGAATAGAAAAATTTAATAAAAAACTGGCTGTTACCATTTCCCTAGAAATTTTAGCTTTACAAGTGTGATGCAACCAGTACATCAATATGCTGCAATCCCAACAACTCTCTTTGGTAGAACATGGGGTACAGGTTTTCCTGGATGTTCAGCAGATGGTGCTTTAGAAAAGTTTTGTGGGGATGTACACACTCATTTCCCAAACGCGGTATATCACACCCATTCCATGCCATGCGGTTGAGTGGATCTTGGCTACATGAGTAAGCAAGCGGCAGATGAAGCTGCAATGGTGCGCGTTGTAGTAGACCTCCCAGACAGTCAGTGGGTCATTAAAACTAAGCGCACCTGTGAGTTTTTGAGGATTAGCTTGCTTACTAAATATATTCCTATTTTGATAGTTGGGAAGAGTTTTGGCCAATAAATCCTTGAATATGCTATGTGTCTTATGGTTTTCCTAACCGTTTGGAAGCTCACAAAGCTAAACAACAATATATGACTCTCTTGGTCTCTTATAGGGTAATTTTCTCCTCTCTAATTGGGAACTCTCCAGACACAGGTAATTATGGCAAGCTCCCTGAATGCTTGTCTGCACTCTTAATATGAAGATCAAATTAAGATAAGAAAATATAAGATGAAAATATGAAGATATGGAAAGATATTGTTTTTATTTTAGGGCCAAGCGCCGGTATTTTATACCTCATGGACATCTCCTGGCCATACTAATCTATTAGATGAGTAAATTAAAACCATGACAATACGCAATGGACTATGACAGTGGTTATTAAAATATCTTCAAGTTAATTCAGCCCTTGGATTAACTTAATTACAATCATTTCATCCAAATTGAATGCACTACTACTCTCATAATTGGGAAGATTTTAGGCATAATACTTGCACCTTAGCGGTGTATATTTGCCTTTCATTCAGCCTGATTACGTTTTGTCATACAGCTGACGAAATATAATAAGTGGGGGAAAAGAGAATATAGAATTTGAAAGATGATGCACCCCTAATTGGGACGTCAGCAGGCCTCTTGATAGTACTAGGTACTCCCTATTCAGGCTGTCCATGTTCAAGTACTATTGTTTCATCATACAGCTGACAAAATACAACAATTGATAAAAAAAAATAATGGATTCAAATAATGATGCACCCTTAATCAGGACGTCGGCAACCCTCTCAATAGTACTTGGTACTCTCTAATTGGGAAAGTCCATATGTAAGTACTATTGTGCCAATTACAGTGATCAACATACTTAAAAATTATCATCCATTAATCATATTTGCATTAAATTCATAAATGCAATTTAGATTGTGCTATAGAATTAGTTGGTTCACCCAAGTGGTTCACATACTCGGCTATAAAGTAATAGTATCATAGCTATTATTAGCTATTATAATTGGGACGATTTAGATACAATTGAGGTGGTTTTGGAATGAATTTAGCTATGCAGATAAATCAGAAAACATCAAAGGAACCATCAATGGTTTAATCTATCAGCATTGATGGTTTTCTCGAAGGGTTTATTTTTGAGTCAACCATCAAAATCTAACAGCACCCATTGGACAAGATCAAATCAGATTTTTGTAACTTTCGACTTTCTGCCCACTATGGTCAAATGCACCATACTTGAACACCACCTAAAGGCTGGGCTTGCCATATACAGCGAAATTTAATCCATCGAAATGCAGCACTTTATGCTAATGCCAAGCTTGTGCACTGGCAAAGTGATTGCAGTCCTAATCCCAGCCAAGGGTATAGTGAAGGATCTGACCCAAATCCTGCACACCGCTTTTGTCAACATCAATGGGCATGAAACCCACCCTTTCAGGGTCACCATGGACAGCGCACCTCCCATCTGCGTATTCTGTAGTGCTTTTGGCCACAAGGCCCATACCTGCCCTGTCAAGGAGGGCGTTACTCATCAAGGGTTTCCCTCAGATTCAATGGGTGGTGGTGAAGTCCACTATGAACTGACATCCAACACAAAGGAGGCCTTCCCATGGGGAGCGCAAGGATGCTACATCCTAGTTAAGCCAATATCACACAAGAGTGGAAGAAGGCCAAACAGGCCCACAAGGTGGCGGCCAAGGAGGCGGCCAATACCACTTCCACCATCCTGCCATCCCAGCTCCAGGAGGACATCGAGACTTTTTGTGGTGAGAGCAGCTCACAAATCCCTTGACCAATCAGATTGGGATGCCTAAGCCAAATGGGCCGCCCAAGCTGAACTCCCAATGGGCGAGTCAGTTTCACCTGAACAATGTGCCCAAGCATTGACTGGGACCAAATTGGTCACCAATTTTTTTGCCAATAATCCTCTTCCATGCGCTGGTGCACTGCAAATGCACACACCACAAAAATCTCATCTCGCAGCAGGGAAAAAAGTGAAGGCAAAAACCAACGCGAACCCAACTGCTAAAGCTACCCATTCAGACAATTACACAGTAGCATCCTATACCTGGGGCGCCATCAAGCGCCATGAAGAAATTAAGGAGGATGAAGGGCTCAGGTTTCCTTCCCCTTGAACCTAAGGTGCAATGGGGGGCCTTTAATTTAGGGATTTTGAACATCTCTGGACTTAAGGCCACGCCGTCCCAGGCTAGGAAACTGAGTTTTTTTTACAAAATAATTTACCTGTGGACATCCTGGCAAAACAAGAAACCCACCATCTGTGAGGTTCTGAGGAAACATAGAAATACATGACCCTCTTCTCTCTCTTTCTGGACCGAGTATTGTGGGGTGCTAGTTCACATGAACAAAAACTATAATCTATATTATCATACTCATTCCTTAAAGCTGTGTCCTTGTTATCACTTTTTTGTGAGACAACAAAGTGCACACTATCGTCAATGTTTACACCCCAACCTGTTCACAAGAACGTTGGGAATTTTTCTCATCAGTCAATTCCATTCTGTTACCCCCTGACCCTTTCATCGTTGGCAACATGAACTGCTGGTTGATCCCAACCACAGACCGCTGGCCCTAATCACCTACACCCCACAGGGGCACATAGGACTCCGCGTTCTCACAGCCACCCTAGGGTTGGTCAATATGTTGCCACGTCATGCTCCTCTACTTGAAAACATGTCACGCCCCCACATCCACAATGTGCAGTTAAGATCCATGTCCCACATTGATCTTATCATCGCACTGTTGAAATTTTGTACCCAAATTTCTCATTTCGCCATGATGAAAACTGATTTCTCCAACCACAGGATGATATTGATATCCTTCTGTTTATCCAGCCCAACAGCTTGGGCTTCAAAATAGTGCAAACTTCGCCCAACCAAAATTTGGGTCATCAAGATTTTCCTCATGGGTGGAATCTGCGACCACAGCTCCAGAGTTTGTCGCACCATTTTCTGCTGATCCAATATCCATATGGTTAACCTTCAAGGCGAGCACAATCTGCCAGGCTTGCCACCTTTCCTCCCACCTATCAAGTATGCATCAGCGGTCATTTTGCGCGCTCTGGCAGAGTTGGACCAGCAGGAGTCCGATGTCCCAGCCACTGGCTACAGTTCAGCTTGAGGTTGCAAGTGGGTAGAAGTAGCCACCCACCTTAACGCGCTAGTGAGACAATACAAGCATTGGGTTTGTGCTCAGTACAAAGCTAAACACATTGCAGTGGGCAACATGTGCTCCGCTTAATTTTTCCGAAAATTCTTCACACCACACCAGAGCTAGGCCTGCACATAGGTGCATAGGCCAGAAAATTCCATAGAGGATACGTAGGGCAAAGTGGCAATCAAAATACAAAACTATTACTCTGAGTATTATTTATCCAAACCAATTCAGCCGGCCAAAATGACAAATTTTCTTGATAGTGCACACATCCACGCCATTTCCCATTTCCCAGAGTTGATTAATTTGATTACTCGAGACAAACTCTGGTCCACCATTTGTAGTGCAACGTATAGGAAGTGCTCAGGCCCTGACGGAATTCCTTATGAGTTCTATAAGAAGTATTTCAAGGATTTATCACCATTGCTGCTAGCCTCTCTTAACCAAAGCCTTTTGGAAACGCGCCTCCTACCAGGAGGGAAATATGCCTACACCGTAACACTATTCAAAAAAGGAGATAAGCTGGACTTGGCCAACTGGTGCCCCATTTTTCTTACCAACGCTGATACTAAACATTTTGCTAAAATCATGGATAGCCATCTATGGATTGCTGCCTCTGCTCTCATCTCCCCTTAACAATTCAGTCTCATACCCAGAAGGTCTATTTGGGACAACAACACACCGTAGCCAACGTTTATCAGTCCACGGCCTCTGGTGCACTTGTGTTTTTAGACCAACAGAAGGCCTATGATTGAGTTAACTAGGATTATCTCAGGGCCTGCCTCCACCAGTTCCGCCTACCCCCTCAATTCATCAATTTGGTAAAGTTTCTAACGGAATCAGCCACAATGGCTGTGCGTGGTCCTGGCTTTCTCACAGATGTAGTCCGCCCTCAAAGGGGCCAACGCTAAGGGGAACCTCTTAGCCCATTATTGTATAACTTCAGCCTTGACCCACTTCTTCAAAATGTGAATGCCGCCTCACTGGGGTCCATGTGTAATGTCAAGCCCAAGTCAAGATGTTGGCGTTTGCTGAATATTATGTGGTTGGGGTGTCTAACAATCATGATGCACACGCGCTTGAAGCTAATATCCAGGTTAACTCCAGGGTAAGTAATGCTGCACTCAACGCCTCCAAAACCAGAATCATTCTCCTTGGTCGGTGTCAAGGCCCGCTGGGCCCCAGCGCCCTGTTTCCTATCCACCTCATCGGCTAACACAGGAGTTTGATTGCCCTGCCCACCCCACACCGCCCCGCTTGTGCTCCCCTTTGTGCCAAGCCCCACCATTGGCCCGGTCTGCCATTTGAGGGGTGGTTGGAAGCAGGCAGGTACGCCACATCGGTGATGGAAAACCATATTTTGGACAAGGTGACGAGACACATAGCTTCCCTCTGAGCCCGTCAGACTTCCCTAACAGGCAGGTTAGTACTAGCCAACTCTATGCTTCTCTCCAAAGTTTGGTTTAGGGCCCACGCCATCTGTTTTCCCCCAAGTTTCTTCAAATCAATGTATGCTCTTCTGAAAGGGTGGCTTTGGTCAGGCCGTATTCCGCCAGTGTGCCTGGATGTCATGTTTGGCCCTCGGCATAGTGGTGGTATGGGCCTGCTCAACTTTGAGGCACATACTGCCAAAATCCTTGGCATCTGGATCGCTGCTGTTACCAACCCTGCAATTTCAGCCCAGAACTGGTCCCGCGCGGCCCACTCTAACCATTTACACGCCCTGGGCCTCAGCAACCCATCCCACTCACACTCTCTGTTGAAATATCAGGCTTTCCATCCTTTGGCAGTGGGACCACATGGAACGTCACCCCACTTCAAAAGGATCCTCCTCTCCATGCGGAGTGCTGAGTGGAGGATTCACATTTGTGAGCACACTGCCCAGAGGGGGCGCCCCTCTCCTCGGTTCACCCAGGAGGTACAGGGACTCCCCATTCTGAATGGAGTGATACCCATGAAACCCCATACCTTATCCAGGGTGGACTATTTGGACATGATGGACATCCCCTATCCCCTTTATACCCAGAAAGCCATTTGGAAGTACGCCCATCACCCTCTTCTGCATCCTCATATCTGTTCCCATGTGTGGCGCTGTTTGAGACAGGTATACTGTACTGCTGAACGTTCTAACGCTTTGCACTCATCCTGTGTCATGTGTGGCCAATACATAATGCTGTTTCATCGCCTGGAAGAGTGCACTCCATCTAAAGCGAGATGGCGTGAGGTGCAACGTCTGCTTTGCAAGAATCAGGAACAGCCCTTCAGTCTGTCGAGGGACATGTTTGCTTTATCAATGGCCTCCCCTCTCCCACCCTCTCTTTGTGCCTTGGTGGTCGCAATCGCCATGTGGACTATCCACACAATTGTCTTGGATGCCATCTCAGGCTCCACCCCCACCCTTCAGGAAGTTGTTCGCCGGTTCAGGTTGCACTTAGTGGACTACTTTCAAGCGTGGATGTTTGGATACCTCCCACCACGTCACCGCCAGTTGGTCTCATCCTGGTTCCAGGTTTGGTTCATAAACTCAGACCCCTTCCTACACACGTGCTCAATAGTGGCGCCTGCCCCTATCCACGTGACCCCCCTTCCAAGTCTTGACATTTCCGCTGGCATCAGGAGATAGTGTTAGCCTATCTGAGTTGCCTCAACCTTGCAGGAGTTTCTTTTTCTATGGTGTATTATCAGAAGTGTCCATCCACTGGTCAGACTTCACCACAAAAAAATTTTAATTTACATAATTAACCATAATGTGTGAACATATTAGGCTTAAGCTTTTTTGATAAAATATTTGATCAGATTATTTTTTGGATTTTTGGCCCTAGACATGTAGTTGCAATAGGCTTTAGGGTGAGAATTTAGAATTAGATTGAGCATTGGGAGGATAATCAGACCAATCTGATTTTTGTTGAAGGGTTTATTTCTAAGTCAACATCCAGAATCTGACATCTATCTTAATGACATCATTTTTTTCTAAAGCCTTCAATGAGGTCTTGCGCATCTAAAGGAAAGATTTTCAACGCTTGTGGGCCTCTAACATAAAGTTGAATCTTTCCAAATGTACATTTCCAGAAATGATTGGATTTTACTAGTACACGTCATCTCACAAGACGGAATCCATCCTCCCCATTTTAAGGTTGAAGCTATAGCCAATATTCTAGCGCTTAAACCTCTACATGATATCCAGGTTTTTTGGGCATGATGGGGTACTACCATCAATCTATCCCCAAATTCGCTCAGCTCAGTGAGCTGCTCATACGCCTCTTGGCCAAAAACACTCCTTTCCATTGATAAATGGAATTGAGATGCTGCATTTGAAGTTTTGGAAATGTTGCTTCAGCAACGGCCCATCCTACGCCACCCCTGTTGGGATTGGGTATCCGAGGGCAATAGTTCCTCCAAAGTGTACCTAAAAGGATGGATTAAAAGGTCCCGCAGCAAGCAGAAATCAGGGAGAGCTGATTATCCTAATGTTAGGTGCCAGTAACTTAATATAAGCTTGAGAATAGGTGAATAGGGACCTATTGTACTAAGCCGAGGAAGTTGACATCCGGAGAGTAGCTTTCTGTACAGAGGCTCTAGAAATAAATAAAACTAAAAACAAGGTAGAGATAAAAACGTAACTTTATTTAAGAAAAGGCGCAGATATTTATAGGTGAGGCTTTCCTCTGTATCCTTTCAGGATAGCGACGTCCTCCACTGGCAATATCTTTGGCATCCTGATGTTGATCAGGTGGGGAGTCGATGATAAGCTTCCTTTTAACAAATTAATCAGGGGGCGGAAAATAAGACTCCATTAGAGGAAAATTCAGAGAGGTATCGGAAGTAGGGAAATTGAATTAGATTGAAGGGAGCATGTCAAATCCCAACAACACCCCCTCAGGATCTTGCCAAGGGGGATAGTATTTGTGCAGAAAATGGCTGTGAACATAATTAACTACTGTGACAGTACCAGTAGCAGCGATAGAGTTCTGGGGCCCCTACGGTGTATCACCTGATAGAGACCAGACCAAGTGATGGCAAACTTATGGGTCCTGCCCCCAGGGCTATGGTGATAGAACAAGACTAGATCTCCTAAAGAGTATTCATGGAGCGCAGGACGATGCTCATTGGCTCGAACTCCTTCTCTAAAATTGGTAGTTTTGATAGATCTATTGGCCATAGCTTGGAGATGTATGATCTCATCAGTTAGCCATCGCAGGGTAAGCTTTACATTACTTAGATTAGCTGATGCAAGGATAAGTTGAAGACTGGAAGGCAAAAGAGGCTCGCGCCCATATAGTGCTTGGAAAGGGGACATCTTATTTATCCTGTGATAGCTAACTCGGTAGGCCAATAAGGCAATAGGGAGAAAATCATTTCCAATGACCAGGGTCTGAAGCAGCTAATTTTCGTAGAATGGAAATTAAAGTACCATTAGCACGCTCTACCGCTCCATTGGTGGCGGGGTGATATGGTGTTTTAAAGAGGTGCTGTATACCTAGCAAAGAAATTAATTCCTGGACTATAGAGGAAATAAAATTTTTGCCATTGTCTGATAAAAGTACCCACAGGCAACCATGATGGGAAAATATGTGTTGGTACAGGGAGAGGGCAGTAGCTCTAGCAGTAGCATGAGGGACTGAAGTGGCCTCAACCCCCTTGTTTAAGTGGTCAATGGCAAGGATAATATTTCGATGGCCATAGATACCCACAGTTAGTGGACCTACAACATCAATGCTAACAGTATCAAAAGGGGCCCCAGGGGCTAGAGCTCAAATTCTAGTGAGTATTAGACTTGTCCTGGGAACGGCAGGTGAAGCAACTTTCCAAAACATCATGAATGGACTCAGCCATATTCTCCCAATAGCATTTGGTTTTTAGCCACTCAAGGGTTTTCTTTAAAGCCCCATGCCCAAGGGTCTTATGGGCTTCCATAATAGTTCCAGTCCGAAGAGAAGGGCGGAGATAGGGCAGAAAAGTGGAGCCAACCTGTTTTACCAAGAAACCATAAACGACTTTAGTGTTAGCAGCCATCTTCTTTAGTCTGGCTACCTGTCTGGAGATTCCTGAGACCACAATCTAGGGTTAGGGAGAAGCTCAAAAAGTCGATCTTCTTCAGGAATAGTTACATGTAAAATAGGGAGGCGAGATAGCCCATCCGCATTTAGATGAATGGCGCCAGCTCTGTAAACTATAGAAAAATCGTAATTTTGGGGTCTGAGAGCCCAGCGAGCTAACCTCCCATCGGGATCTTTCATTTGACAAAGACAACGGAGGGAGGAATGATTGGTAACTATTGTAAAATGTTTACCATACAAATAGGGGCGAAAGTGTTTGATAGCTAGTAAAACTGCCAGCCACTCACGTTCAGTTACTGAGTAATTACGCTTGGCCTTGGTTGACGTCATGCTAAAATAGGAATTGGGTAGTCAACTAGGTCTTGGTCTAACTGGGAAAGGATGGAGTCTACAGCGGTGTCACTGGCATTAGTGAAGAGAACAAAAGGTTGCTCAAAGTTATGTATTAAGACGGGGGCTGATGACAAAGCAATGCATAAGGAATCGAAGGACTGTAGTTGTTCAGGGCCCCAAAATAAGGGCACATCTTTGTGAAGGAGTTCAACTAAGGGTTCAGCAAGGTCAGCGAAGTGAGAGATAAACTGGCGGTAGTAGCCCACCATTCCAAGAAAGACTTGGATGTCTCGGAAATTCTTTGGAGTGGGCATGCATTCAATGGCAGAAACCTTATCTGGGATGGGGAGTATACCTTGCCGCGTCACCTTGTGTCCTTAAAATTACATTTTTTAATCAAAGAATTTACATTTAGAGATTTTTTAATTTTAAGGAGGCCTCCCTATAGTCGCTGAAATAACTGACAAAGATGATCAAGGTGTGCAGTAGATGTTCGGGAGAAGACAGTGACATCATCAAGGTATACTAATACACACATGAGTTTAAGGTCCCCAAACAACTGGTCCATAGCCCGTTGGAAGGTAGCAGGGGCATTGCATAACCCCTGCGGCATATGGGTGGGCTCAAACAACACTTCATGGGAAACGAGGGCACACTTGGCACGATCCTCAGCGGAAAGATCAATCTTCCAGTAGCCACTGGCCAGGTCCATCGCAGAAAAGTATTGGGAGCCAGATAAGGAGCGTGAGGAGTCGTCAATGCGGGGTAAAGGGTAGCTGTCCTTGCGCGTAATGGAGTTCAATTGTCAATAGTCCATAACATTATGATGGCTCCCATTCTTCTTCTTAATCAACAGGAGAGGGGAGGACCAGGTACTATGTGACAGTTGAAGGAGGCCAGCATCGAGCAATTGCTTTAATTTGAGAGTAGCCTGGGATTCTTCAGTTTTTGATTTGTGATAAGGTCGAGAGCGAAAAGGAGCAACATCTCCAGTATCAACCTGGTGTTGAACGCCTTGCATATGGCCATAATCAGGAGGGCCTGAGGAGAAAGTATCTGAATACTTATCAATCAAAACTTCGGCAGCTGGTTTTTGTTCAGCTAACAACTCAAAACTAAATTGTGCAGGCACTGCAGCAACAACAGGAGGCTCCTCTAACCCAAAG
Source organism: Massospora cicadina (assembly GCA_022478985.1). Lineage (NCBI taxonomy): Eukaryota > Fungi > Entomophthoromycota > Entomophthoromycetes > Entomophthorales > Entomophthoraceae > Massospora > Massospora cicadina. The sequence continues at coordinate 130,160 of JAKSZP010017114.1, forward strand.
TCACGAAGGGTCCCAACGCCATGAACCCCCATCACCTGGTCATAAGGTATGAGGCGAACGCCATCTAGTACTAAAAAAAGGTAGGAGGCGGACGTACGCTATAGGTTGGTTCAGCTCAATGACTTTAGTCGACCTGGATAGGTTGGCAAAAAGAACAGTGACAATGTCTTGATAAGCGGGATCTAAAACCCCTGGACAGGGAGAGCTTTGAATACAGAATGGTTAGGTAAACTAGATATCTCGAGAAAATGATTAGGAGGGGGAACCAACTGGATCCCAGTGTCTACCAGGAATTGGGCCTGTGGAGGTATGGTAAGGACTTGGGGAGAATGTAAAGGCATCCCCTACTCAGCCTCAACCATGGGAGGGGGCAACTTAACTTTGGACCCCAACACACGATATTCTAAATGCTCAACAGAATCAGGAGACTCAAGCAGGAACGTCCTCAACTTCCGCTTCCCTTTTTCCCTGAGAGAATGTTAAAAGTAAAGGGATATGGTATACTAATATAGAAATGAAATTATCCTTAAAATTGACAATAGCGGCATGTTCCATAAGAAACCCAGTTCCCAATATGAGGTCATAGCTATTATTATCCAAGGCTACAGCAGGGATAGAGAGCTGTAGGCTGCCTAACTTTAGGGGCAAGTGGGAGTAAGCACCTATAGCTCGAGCATATGCTGTACCAGCGGTCCCATATTCTGACGAATGGTTAAGATCAGGCTGAATCTTAAAAATTCTGACTAGTCGAGAAGAAATGATGCTAATTGGAGAGTCAGAGTCAACAATAGCAAAAACCTTCACTTGTTAACACCATCTTAATACGAGTTACCATCACTCCCCACTGACCTGGGATAGAATATATAGCTTCAGGGGCCGACTTAGAAAGAGGATAAGAAGAAATATTGTTAGGTTTAATATCAATGGAAGGCTCAATAGGGGTTTCCTCTTCAGGATCACTAGGCCCAACAAGGTCAGTGGAAACTGTATGAACTGATTGTTCTTGAGGCGCAGTAAAGTTGTCAGCATAGGGAGCCTCTCGCCCTATGCCAACCCATCTTTTGCTTTCTCTTCGGCCATTTTTGTCCAACAATGCTGAATGGTGTTTTGCGACGGCCACAATAGGTGCAGTTGGGTCGAGCTCAGGTTTTTCCATACTCATTGCTATTCACCACATGAATTTGAGGACGTGAGGCGGAAGCAGGAACAGGCAGTAAATACAGAAGTGGGAATTTCAAGAAGGGCCTCCTTAATATCTAAAATATAATTAAAGTTTCGTTTAACAGAAGTCATGTGAAGATGGAGCTGCGGGTTAAACTCCAAAGCAGACAGGACAGCAATAACAGCATCATTGAGAGTGAGGCGGTTATTAGTTACCAATGTCTGAGCCTCAGCGTGGAATTGAGCAGCAAACTCTGCGAATGATTCGCCACTTCTTAACTTAATACTCATAAAGGCCTGTTTCTGATTTGCCAAGTTGAGATCATTACCAAATTCCTTAATAAGCGCAGCTTTCACCTCAGCCCAAGTGCTGCATCTCATGAGGTGGGGTACCATAATTTCTTGGGCAGATCTACTAAGGCAAGAGGCTAAGTATTTAATCTTTTGTCAATCAGGAGCTTCCTCCATTGCGTTCTCATAGATATATAAAAACAAAGCAATACTTCCTTCACCCGGGGTGATTTTATCTTTAAAAAAAGGTTTAAACGTAGTTCCCACAGGAGCTGAAATAACATTAACGCCTATTGGGCAAAGTCAATTAAATTTGAATAGCTCGGATTTGGATGGAGGCACAAGATTCCAATTTAAATCAACTTTTTGTCTAAAATGGTTCAGATCATCTTGAAGATCCCCAATTTGGGCAATTAGAGACTCAGTGGATGCTTTTTGTTGAAGTTCGTTGTGAATTGATTCCATTTCAACACGTAGATTTTGAACTAGGGTTTGGAGATCAGAATTGTCTTGCTCCAACTTAACATTTTTTCTTTTTGGTGAGCTAAATCATCAGTGAGAGAATCATAAAAATGGTAAGAGTTATCTAACCCTTCCTTAATTGCATCAACAATAAGGTTTGGATCAATAGGCTCTTCAGAGCGACTTAGCCAACAGCTTCAAACAATATTTTCAAGATTTCATTTGAGAGTAAGAAAGTTGCTATTTGAGGAAGGATTCTCCGGAGGGGAAGGTAAGTGCAAAGTTGAACCTGGAGGCCCAGGAGGCCCAGGGGGCCCACGAGGACCAGGATGCCCATATCCAGGGGGCCAGCTGACCCAGGTGGCCCTTCACTTCCATCCTGACCAGGGGGCCCCATCACTCTGGTGGGATCAGCTGATCCTTGCTCCCTGGGGGCCAGGGGGACCCACAGGGCCAGGGGGCCCTAAAATCTCAGGCACTCTTGAAGCATTAAACTCTGGTTGTATTGTTGATTTAATCTGGATAATTCGTTCAAAAGTTTGTTTGGTAAAAGCATTAAGTTGGCTGGCGAGGTTGGTAATAGCTTGTTGCAACTGACTCTCAATAATGGTGGTAGTCTCATTAAATCAGGTAGCTACTTCCTCAAGAAGCAGGCTATCCACTCCCACATCCAGTTGGGAGAGTTGGTTTTGAATAGAGATAAGTTGGCCGCGGTTTTCAAGGTTATCCTCACAGTTATCTCTTATGAATGAAGAAGCCGAGTTGTAGAAATCTAGAATTTAGGTTTGTAGTTCTTGTGACAAGGTAAACGGTCTCAAGATTTCTTGATGATGGATCCCATGATTTGGACTAAATGGTGAATGGCAGGGTGCACAAACTGTCGCAAATATCGCTCTGTGCGAGATACTCCTACTTTGGAGCCTGATATGGTGGCAGATTCATATAGCGCTCACATATTATCAGGAACTGCAGAGGCTTGGTTACAATGGTAGCGATCTCCAGGGAAAAGGGCACCTAGAAGTAATCAATTGATAGTATCAGCAATACCTGTAGGCAGAAAATGATAGTTTTGGGGCTCTAGGGCCAGAATAGAGATATTGAGCGTAGCGCGGAGTTGCATAAAATTGGGTTCATTATTTTCAGGGTCGCGATTTCCATTGAAGGTTACCCATTAGGTGATGCTGGATATTTTGGTAAGGGGCCAAGTAGAGTCTTGGCATGAATCATCCATTGTGAATATATTTATTCACCAGGTAGCTCAGGAGAGTACCTGGCAGGTAGCACCAATTATTTTGTTGGGATTAGGTAGCTGAGGGAAATAGTTCCTCCAAAGCGTATCATAAATGGATGGGTTAAAAGGTCCTGCAGCGAGCAGACAGCAGTGATAGCCGGGAATCCTAATGGTAGGTGGTGGTAACTTGATTAAGCTTGAGAATAGGTGACGAGGGACCAATTGTATTTAACCGGGGAAGTTGTCAGCTGCAGATGAGCTTGCTGTAAAGAGGCTCTAGAAACAAATAAAACTAAAAACGAGCTAGAGATAAAAACGTAACTTTAATTAAGAAAAGGCGCGGATATTTATAGGCGAGGTTTTCCTCCTAATCCTTTCAGGATAGCGACGTCCTCCACCGGCAAGATCTTCAGCATCCTGATGTTGATCAGGTGGGGAGTCGACAATAGGCTTCCTTTTTATAAATTGATTGGGGCAGAGAATAACGCTCCATTAGAAGAAAATTCGGAGAGGTATCAGAAGTAGGGAAATTTGAATTAGATTGATTGGGAGCAGATCGAATCCCAACAACCCCAAATTTGATAAAATCTTCATTATGTTTATTGATGCCCTCAACTATGCTGTTGGAACATATTTGGCTCAATTGGATGAGCCTGGGCTTGACCATCCCATTTTATACTAAAGCAAAATGCTTACTAAGTTGTAACGCAACTAAAGCGTCACTGAGAAGGAGTACCTTGCCATCTTGCTTGCTGTCAAATATTATCGCCCAACATATATGGGACCTCCTTTAGAATGGAACTGACTATGGATCTCTATGTGATTACAGAATATGAAAGATCATACTAGGCGGTTGGCACGCTAGGCTTTGAAGCTCCAGCGTTATGATATGACAATAGAGCACCGATCTGGGACTCACCACTTGAATGTAGATGGGTTGACATGGCTGCCTATTCTTCATTAAGACAATAGTAATACAGAGAAGCTACATGACCTCATAATGACCCCTGACGCTTGGGATGATAATGATGACCCATACAGAAGATGATATCTTGACATTCCTGTAATTTTAAATTGGAAAATGGGAAGCTATACAAAATAGTGGGGGCGAACTGGTTGCCCTACCTGCAACTATCTGAGCGAGTATCTATCATTATGAAGTTACACAACATCCTAAGTCATAATGGAGTGCGGAAAACCTATGAGCCGGTGATAGAACATTACTACTGGGAGGGAGTCATGGAGACCATAATTGAAGTTCTGGACGCCTGTCTGAGATGCAAAAAGCAATCCAACTTAAAACCAGGTATCAATATCAACAATCTACCCCTCCTTAACAGCCCTTCCACACAATAAGCTTAGATGTGGTTGGCCCTCTACCCCAAACTACTAATAAAAGTGATATATATTGGTAGGGATTGACCACTTTATCAAATGGGTCAAGGCTATGGATCTTCCAGCTCAGTAAGCCAAAGCCACTGCTACTTTCCCCCACCAGTACATCTTCACTCGTCATGGTTGCACCCAGGTTCTTCTCTGTGACAATAGAAAAAAACTTTACATCCATAGTGATCAAGATTCTAGCCATCTCAATGGGAACCCATAAACTTTTCTCAGCCCTTATAACCCTTCCACCAATGGTACTGTTGAAGGAGCTAATAAAACATTGGTCTCTATCTTAAGAAAGATGGCTACTTAAGACCCTCTTCACTGGGATCTATATCATCCTAGTGACCTCATGGCCTATCGTATTAGTTACCACTGGATCCTTAAGATGTCTCCATCTCATGTGTTGTATGGCTGAGAACCTAGGGTGTCTGCTTTACTAGCCAAAGGTGTTTCTCAGCTAGGACTGATCATCTGGATCAAGACATAAGAAGCTGGCGCAGCACATCATCCAGTAAAGTTTGAGGCAATGACTACTTTAGCAAAAACTGTCACTAAAGAGGGCCAAGCTGCCAATGAGCTCTGCTTACCTCTCGCTTCCTTCCAATTGTCAGACTTGGTACTCTGCTATCACAACCATATCATGCCTAAAAGGGAAAAGCCTAGGTCCATCTGGGAAGCGTCTTTTGTTAAAACCTATAAGCGAGGGGATGTTATTCCATTAAATCCCTTGCTTCTGGAGTTTACTATAAACTGAGTGCATGGATGGTTGTGACCTTATCCCCTACCACTCTTGAAGGGATTAATGTTGACATTTACAAGTCCAATATATTAATAAAAGTGGTTCAGATGTAAGTAATGAAAATAACAGCCAAAAGATTCTGTTCAATCTTTATTGGAACCACTTAAATTGGAGCTACATTTTTATTAATACCACATGGGAAAATAGCATGAGTTTGGGCAGTTAGACTAAACCAACCATGTGGCAAAATCAGTGGAGTATATCAAAGGTTCCTATCTGGTCTACCTCTAATCTAATTTAAACACATAAAGCGGAAATTACACCCTTTTATAGGCTTAGAGGAGGTCCCACAAGGTGCAACTATTTTTCCTCATGGTAATTGGCTCAAATACTGAAAATTTACCTCTCAGACTTATCCTACCTACTCTCAACCTTCCATTGGCCATTCCATATAAGAAAGGTGAGATTTGAGAGCACTGATAGGGTGGAAAACCATATTTCTTAAAAAGGCTTGAATCTAATCATGAATTTATGCCTATATCACTTAGAGCCTCAAGTTATTTTTAGATACTAAGCAGTAAGATTGTAATAGGCTTTGTTTTTGATCCCCTTGCTGCAATCTAATAAAAACTCATAAAATTCCAACATTTTTATTATGCATTTAATTTTTACCTTAACATATTGGTATAACAACCCCCTCAAATTAAAACCCATAGTTGAGTATCAGTTCTCCAGAAAATTACTGTTGAATCTTAGGTGAGAAAAAGCACTAGTGAGCATACCAAAAAACCCTAGATTCCAACAAAAGCCCCTAGGGATCATGTAATGTGCTAGATACTTTACAGAGGAATATGGATTCTATATTGAGTGACTTGAAGTTGTATTGCGTTTTGGTACACTTGGATGACATAGAAGTATTCAGTTAAGCATCCCCCAATCATCTGGTAACACTTGGAGGAAGTGTTTAAATGCATAGCGATGGCAAATTTTGAGATCAAGATGAGAAATTGTCGTTTAATCAATAGAAAGATTTATACTTGATGTTTGTGATAAACTCTAAATGATTACAACTGCAGATGCAGAAAATAATGGCCATTTAATGGGTTTTGAAACTGCAAGGTGTTCTTGACATAAAAGTCTTTATTAAGATGGCTGGATACTGTCAATTTATCAAGGTTTTTATAGAATACCAAACCACTATTTCACCTATAGAAGTATTAAAAAAGATTTGTGGTATTGAAGAGACTAAAGAAATGTTTTGAACTCAGATTTATTTGAAGAATAGTACTGTTCAGAAGTGTCCAATTTTCAAACGGGAGTTTTAATTCTAATAGATGCCTCAATAACGGCAATTAGAGCCATTTTAAGTTAAGTAGACAATAATAGGGAATATAATCCAGAGTGTATTTGAGTCAAGTTGATGCCAGCGGAAAGGAACTACATCATGGTGGTGGCAAATGTCTCATAGTGATTTAATCATGCAAACAATTTTAAATATATATTCCTGGGGCATACTTCAAATTTGTGACTGACCACTTGTCTTTACTCTTGTTGCATTATCTTAATAAATCAGAGGGGTGACCGGCTCAATGGCTCTGAAACTGCAAGACTATGAGTTTGAGATTATACATCAAGCAGGGGCATCCCATCAGAACGCTGATTGATTATCAAAATTACCTGCCATTAAAGTGGTGTAAAAGCAATTGGATGAATTATTCCAGCGTACTATCAAAGGGAATATTATAAATGAACCCCAGGAGGTTTAAAGCATGTTGAAGGAATTTAAGGAGAAACCAAGTAAAAATGGACAAATGTATAGATCAATTGATGGAAAATGGTACTTTTCTCCTAAACTATCAGATTGCGCAGAGCTTATTCAATCCATGCACAAAATCGTAGGGCATGATGTCCTAAGAAAACAATGGATCATCTACACTAGTACTATCACTGGAAATCGACCAATTATGATTTCGCTGATTATCTAGCCATCTGTGTGGAATGTTAACATCAAAAGCCCCACAAGAATGTGATAAGAGACCAGCGAGTATGCCCTGGGTTCGCTTGGCACATGGTGTCAACAAATGTGATAGGACCATTGAGTGTTAGTACTGGGGGAGTAAATATATTATATACAAAAGACCATCTAAATTGATGGGTCATGATGAATGGCAAGAATAGAGTAGATGCAAGAGAAGTTCAAGAATCATAATAGACCAACTAGTGTACCATCATGTAAGCCTACAATTATTGCTTAGTTAAAGTGGGAATAAGCTTTACATCCTTATGTTTTTCTTAAGACTGACAAATTATTGTAAAACTGAGAGTGGCGTCCGTTTATACCATCCAGAAACAAATGGAATGGTAGAGAAAGTTAATGTAACTCTGGCTGAGATGCTAAACAAAAATTTGTATCATGGAAAACCTCCGCTTAGAACTTATCTAAGTTTAGTTATCTTCAAGTACAATATCAGATATCATACTGTGACATGAAAACGCCATCTGAACTACTATAAAGACAAAGAGCCTCACTAAAATAATATTGTATTCATCAGTGGAACCAAATTTTGGGTGAGCTCAGAGCATATTAACCCAACTGTTGAACATCATAATCAATTTGCAATCTCAGGCATATGAACTAACGTTGAAGAGAAGAAAAATGAAGAAGCAGGTCAATAAAATTGGCCAGTAGTTAAAAGTACCATGTAAAAGATAGCATAGCTGATCACAATGCTCATGGATTTGAAAGAAGTAGCAAGTTAGACGCCTTATTATCTGGTCCATTTGAGTTTAAAGTCAAGATGGTGTCAGATGCTATATGTTAAAAACATTGTGATATAATTATGTGAGTTAGGTCCATACCAAATACTTTTAGTATTTGATTTGGGAAAAATTAAAGTTATACAAGATTATTTTATTTAACCGAGGTAAGCTGACCAGGGGACAGGAAATACCAAAATACATTTGTGATAGGGGGAGGCGAAGTGTAACTAAATTAGGCACTCCAGAATAGATGAGCTACCCTTGTTGCTAGCCGGTACCATCAGATATGGGGGGTTGATTGCGCTACTCTGAAGGGGTTTACCCTGTTATGGAGCAGGTGTGGAGGAAGGGGTCTGTGTGCAGAAAACAGACTGGGAACAATGACTCTACGAGCCTTTGTTGCCTCAGCTTCATGTATCTGTATAGACAGATTTGAAAGTGTTCCAGTAGGTGTAGGTGGAATCTGCTGATTATCCCATGGATGGTTGGTACGGTTCCCTTGAAAGTATCCAAAGATATGTTGTGGATTGTCCACATTACAATGGTTACCATTAGGGAGTGGAGGGTAGGTGGTTTTGGGAAATCCAAGTTGGAGCGCGAGGAGGCTCCTAGAGATTGATAATCTCTGGTTATTTTGGATCCTTAGAATGCGCGCAACTTCCCACCATATGGCTCTAGATGTGGGGCATTCTTCAAGGCGGTGGTGTAGGGTGCCATCCCCTCCACACACTGCGCACTCTTCATGAATGAGAGTTGGAGCGATCTGCTGTTCTGTAGGTTTTTCTGAGGCAACGCCAAGTGTTAGCTCTTACCCTTGGCTGGAGGAGCGGATAATGTGCTAGCCTCCATATTGTCTTCTGTGTTGTGAGATCATATGGGTTGTCTAAAGCATCCAGGTAGGTGATTCTTGCAATGGCTGAGGCCACGTCGTGTGTGTCTCTCTGGGGGTTGTCCTCTGGGTTCCTTAGTGTAAATTTGGCTCTTGGCCTACCCCTTCCCTGACTAGTGCCTGTGAGTGTGATGGAACACCCCATATGTCGAATAATGCAGAGGAGGCGTTTGAAGTGTGAGGGAGTTCCATGAGGGCCTACTGCGTTGGGTGGTTTGCAAAGTATGTGAGCAGGCTGGATGGTTTGTGTGGGTTTTATAGTTTTAGCGCCTGTTCAAAGTTGGCCCTCTCCACTCTGGACCAGTGTTGTTTCAGGAGGTCTGGGGCTGAGACTACCTTTAACCAGATGAACAGTATATAGTTGGCGTGAACCTCAAAGTCTATTAGGCCCATGTTATCACTGGATAGTGGGCCAAAGAGTGTCTTCACCCATACAAATGGCCAGGTCCCAGGCCACAGACAGCCCTGGATGAGTGCGCGAATTGAGGTTATAAAAGTAGGTGAGAAGGATATTGCATGTGCAGGGAACCACAGCATCGGGAGGTTAAGTGAGTTTTGCATATGTCACTCGCCCCATTAATCCTGGGGATCTTCCATTAAGGGAGCGACACAGTTGGACATCTGCTTAGTAGGTTTTTCTCCATTTGTCTTGTTGGCGTACCCTCCTGTCTTTAGCCATACTCCAAGGTGGCAGAAAGGATTGGTTGAAGGAGGTGATGAGAAGGGGAGGATGAAATGGTTGTTCCTTCATGGGGGCTGTGAGGCTTAGATGTTATATCCCAGTTGTTGATGTAATTGCCTAGGAAAATTATTTCCATTTTCCTTTTGTTGAGAGACGCATTACTCACAATGAAATATATCTTTAATGTGCGTTCCAGTTGGTGGGCATCATTATTGTTAGCTATACCAGTTACGCAGTCATCCACAAAGGCTAGTATCTTGACTGGTGACTGGCCTTGTGCGGTTATGTCCATAAGGCGTGAGTCAGCAACGCAAAGGAGTGGATCAAAGCTGAAGTTATTCAGCAGAGGGTTAAAGGGTTCCCTTGTTTGAGCCCTCTGCGTTGTGTGACTTGTTGGTTAGAAAGCCAGGGCCACATAAAGCCATGGATGCTGATTCTGTAAGGAGCATCGCCCAGTTCATGAATCTTGGTGGGAGTTTGAATACGCTCAGGCATTCCTTCTGGTACAGCCAGCGATGAGGTCATATGCTTTCTCCTGTTCTAGAAATACAAGGGCTCCAGTTGCTTTGGACTGACATAGGTTGGCGACAGAGTGTATATTGGTCCATATTGAACGCTCAGGTATGAACCCAAACTGAATGTGTTACAGGATACTAGAGGTTATTGTGCCTAATCTGGTTGCTAAAATTTTTATGTAGTTTTGTATCAGTGTCAGAGTGTACAATTGGGCGCCAGTTGGCCAGGTCTAATTTTTCACCCTTTTTGAAAATAGTTATGACTTATGAGTCCTGGCCAACAGGCAGGAGCGTGTCTCCAGCAGGCACTGGTTCATTGATGCAAAGAGGAGGGGGCGATTTGCTTTAAAATATTTTTTGTAAAATTTAAAGGTATCTCATCAGTCCCTAGCATTTCCTATGTGGTGCAACGCAGACTTTGTCCCAGAGCTCATCTTGTGTGATTATGTTTAGGAGGTTGTAGTCTGACAGTATGCTTTAAATTCCAGCAGTGTGTATGAAATCTTTAATTTTTGGGGGTCCTTTGGAAATCATTATATAGTTTGGTGTAGTATTGGTGTACTTCCGTTTTGGCCTCCGTTGGGTCATTTTCCACAGTGTCATCAACTTTGTGGACCTGTGTGCACATGGGCTGGTTGTCGTGAGATTAGATATTGTTTTTTAAATAGAAATTATAATAAGAAGTGCTAGAAGGCTACAACAGTACTAGTTCTGTGGCTCTAACAAAGATTGACACAAGTGCAACGAAGTCATTAGTTCCTTTGCTATACTTGATTCAAAATTGGAAATAGAGAATCTTGTATAAATAGACCAAAATTGAGCTACACAAGAAATAAATAGAGGTAATCTATTTGTCTGAAATAAGGGATATATAGGGGTAGATTTAGTAGTTCTTCATGAGGATTTTTAGGATGCACTCGAGGTAAAATATTTCCTATTATATGACCAATATTGCTTATTATTAATACCATACTTGTTATGGCCAGATCTGATAAGATATTTTTAGAAGAGACCGATCTTCTTGTATGACATTTTGCCTCATCATATAGCTTAGCATCATTATTCAGTGAAGGTTGATAATTCCAAAGGGTGATCATCAGTCTCTCTGAGAATTGGATATCTCCAATATGGATTTTAAAATCTCATTAGACTGAGATATCGAATCTCAATCTTAAGTAATTTTGGTCATTGTAGTTGGGTCCCCAATAATGCCCCCCTCAAGACTTTGCCTAGGGGCCACATACTTACAAAGAATTCTACTATGTACTCTGTTGATAACAGTACCAGTATCAACAGCTGCAATGGAGTACTCAATACCCTGATGATATATAATATGGTAAGGACCAGCCCATAAGGTGTCAAGTTTGTGAATCCTTCCTCCCAGCCTATGATGATAAAAAAATAAAATATCCCCTTACTTGATATTTAAGTAGCGTAGGTCTACTAGCATTGGTTCTTGGTCACTCTTTTAAGGTGGTAGCAGTAAGGGAACTCGAAGCTAAAGCTTGTACTCAGATGATTTCATCAGCTAGTCTACTTATAGCTAAATCAGTAGTTTGCAGGTTAGTCTCCTCAAGTATATTTTTACACTTGAGAGTAGAATAAGATCCCGACTTATAGAGCTTTAAAAGGAGACATTTTCATTTATACGATGGTAGCTAACCCTATAAGCTAACATCACACTAGGCAAATAGAGATTTTATCTACTAAGGTCATTGGAGGCCATCTTTCAAAGAATAGCTACAATGGTACCATTTGCTCATTTGACCGCACCATTAGTAGAAGGATTATAAGTGGACGTAAATGAATGATAGGTACCCATTAATTTAGTAAGTTTGGATTCAACCTGAGAAATAAAGTTATTCCCATTATCTAATAACAGGACTTAAGGGTTACCATGCCTGATGAAAACTTGCTTAAAAAGGAAGGACGCAATAGCTTTAGCGGTGACCATGGAAACTGAGTTAGCTTCAATCCATTTGTTAAAATGGTCGATAGCTGTAGAATATATCAATGTCCATAAGTAGCACTAGGTAGAGGACCCACCGCATCAATACTAATAGTAGAAAAAGATATGAAGGTCCCACAATTTTGTGTTGATACATAGTGTTGGGATTTTAGCCCATATTCCCAGCCTGCTAGATTACCTGGTGTTGCTAGGGGAAAATTCTCAAAAGTGAAGTGAATCAGAAATTGGTTGACCCAAATTTTGGAGGAGCTATGTTCTGGAGATTTTGAGATATTTGCCTGGTCGTATCTGTCAGGGATTAATACAGATGAATACTTAAGATCTCATTGTGTGGAGCAGCTGACGAAATAGGGGCACCTGATAGTGATTAGTTATCAGGTGTACCGATTGGGATTGGTCAGGTTTCATCACCAACTGATTGGGAATATATGGTGAGTTGAGAGGCGAGTGATGCTGACTGCAACTAGCGAGTCAAATAGTTGTAAAGTGACCTGCCATTATAGGGATTAAAAGTCCCATCACCTAAGCATGTCGCTAGCCAATTATGATTGGTTTTCTTGGATTGAGAGGAAAACATTAGGGACACGTTTCTGACTCTTTCCGTTTGAGGTCTTAAGGATGTCCAATGACAGAATCCTAGCTAGGATGTGGAAGACCATTGCTGCTGAGACGTGTAAGGGTGATTGAATGGCAACAGCTGCCTTTTCATTGAAGAGGTTTCAACTGAGGGTTAGACGGCCGAATCCCCTATAAATTCCCTAGGATTCACTATAATAAAGAATATAGATAAAAACAGATACAAATTAATACATTAGAACGTTATTAGTTTTATTGTAGATTTGGTTATAGTTAGACTTTCAGCATCCAATGTGAAGTTCCATCTCAAGGATATTATTGCAGAAGGCAATAATTGGTAGACTCTTTGAAGAAGAGTAGAGATCTGAGTGGGGATCTAGAGATGAAGGGAATCATGACTAGGGGATCGCTGCTGACTGTGTGTTGGGCCGAAGGAAACTGTCATCAGAGGATCTTGACAAAGATCGAGTGGACAGTAATATAGGGAATAAATCCCTACAAGTATGACTATCAAGTATTTAATCGGAAATACTGGCTGAAGTTTTAGGCCTGAAAATAGTTCTAACTCAACTACAAGTAATAGTCTCCATGCTATTATCAGATTTTATAACCTTACAATGCGAGGTGCACAAGGAAACTGAACCTGTGAAGTAAGAATTAAAAGGGTTGACAACCAATAATCAACTCCAAAAGTAATTTTTTACAAGTTGGTGCTCACTACAGGGGTATTGAGTAGAAGAATCTATCAATAATTTCATGTAAAGAAGAGATGCGCAAGTTGTGGATTGAGATTACCACAGTAATTAGAATGCCTTAAACTCTGCAGACCAAAGGGAGTTTGCAGCCTTGGAAGAGCGAGTTACCAAGGTGGAGGAAGGAGTTGAAAACGTAGCCAACTCTAGGAATGTGTTACTTGGTAAAGTAAACTTGTTAAAGAGGAAAGAAGGAGACCTCATTGGAGAGGTCCTATTCCTGAAAATGGAATGTGAAGCGGATTGCGTTCATTAAGAAAGTTCAGTGTGGACATTGAGAAGTTGATGAAAGAAATAGAGGATTAATGAAAGCCCACAGAGATGCATGTGAGCATGATATGGCCAGTGATACTGAGGAGTGAAGTCCTCAAACAATACTTGGGGAGATGAATGTCCCAAGAACTATGCCTCCCGCATTTGATGCTATATTGGAGATGATGCCAGAAGTCACTCCACAAGTGAGCCAAGTAGCCGAACCAAGAGAATCAGCCTGAAAGGACTTGGAGGAATTAAGAGCAACACCTAAATGCCCACATTACATCGGGATAATGCCCCAGCGTTTTTATGACTATTTGACATGACCATGAACAGATACAGAGATTATCAGAAGGCATTGAAAGTCATGAACTGTTTGGACACAGACTGCCAGAACCTAGTGTTACCCTAATTGGAGGGGGACAGCTGGTCCAATGCCGAGGCTAAAGCAGCCATAATGAAGGATCTTGGGAGTCAAACCCATATATCAAAACGCAAGCAAAAATTTATGGGAATTCAATTCCATAAAGACATTTCAATTGCAAGCTTTGCAGATCAATTTTACCATGAGTCGCGGATCCTGGCTGGAGCAAAGGTGTTAGACAGCTATGATGAAAAAATCGCTTTGCAAGCGGCCCTTTGGCCCTATTGCAATTTATCGAATGATGTCTACTGTATTCATGACTGAAATAACTATCTCAAAAATGGTAGATAACCTGAAGATTCTGGGAGTGACGTTCAATGCCCCAAATAGATGCTTTAAGTCCAATCTGGTCCAAAATCCGAATCCCACAAAGGGAAGCAAAGGAGCAAAGGAGACTTTTACTGAACTGTGCTGGGAAATAAGCCCAAGGATTTCAAACAGTTAAATAAGAAAGAATAGGTCTGCTTCCAGTGTGGCGGGAAAGGGCATTTTGCTGCACACTGCAAAAGCTGAAAGATCAAATTAACGTGGTCCAGGCTATAGAGACAGCAGTAGCCAAAGATTTAGGAAAAGGTCCCGCTGCCTAAACAAGGAACAGTCTAGAGCGGCAGAGAAACCTGTTTCTCCCAATTTCATGAACAAAGAGATAGATATCAGTGATATTTTAGTAGACAACAAACAGAATCAGCTATATCAAGTGATCAACATGGATATAAACGCCATGACCAGAGCCTGGGCGAATAAGATCTACCCCAAGATAGTTCAGAAGTTGCCTGGCTGTATGAACGACAACTGGCAGAGAAGAATCGGACCACCAAGAATCCTGATGAGTTAACTGATGTTCGCTTAAATGAGGCTAAACTGTCAATTCCCCTTGGCATGATTAAGGAATCGTTATCTGAATTATTAGCAGATCATTCATACCCTAGATTTGGCTAATAATGCTGCAAATCACTCTGTAAATACTCTATTACAACACTCTGAGTATACATATATAGATACTCAGGTGAATCAAGTGAGGGTGCAGGCAATAGTTGACAGCGGAGCACCCATTAATATTGTGTCAACCAAGCTGGTGAAGAAGATGAAAATCTCTCCAGACTTGGAATACAAGAGAGAATATGGAACATCTAGGCCGAACACCACCGTTTCCTGTGGAGCATATATTGTGCTGCCATTATGATTCAGGTCATTGGTGGTATCCGCACCAGCGATAGTTTTGGCAAACCAAAGCTATGATATCCTTTTTGGAATGGAGTTTCTGCGGAAATATGGAGTTAATGTAACTTCGAGGATAATATGTTGACCATCCTTGGTCAGATATTACCATTGGTATACCAGAAGAACAGTGAAGTTCTATTGAACCGGAGAAATACCTTCATTAATCTAATATACAATGATGGCATTGTACCAATTCAGTACCAATTAATTGCTAGGAAGCGATGGGAGGTGCTGGTAGAAATCCTAAAAAACTGGAAAAACCCTTGGGGATCAAGAACGAGAAAACCATACCAGCTGGATCGCAGATGATAGTCAACACAGGGTTGACTTTAGAGATTCCGGAGCTGTTTTATGGAGAAGTAAGAATCCCCTGGAAGAAGTCCAGAGTGGAGCCATGGGTGGCTCCCAGGATAATAATGCCGAGCCATGGAGAAATAAGAGTTCTCTTGGCGAATTTAAGCGAAAAACTGATGTTGATTAAGAGGAATCAAATAATCACATATTTATCATTTAATCCCAACGGCAGAATTGAGATGATTCCATGATTTTGGGTCTCTTGAGGAAATGGGATTACCAGCCAGAGCAGCCAAATACATCAACCTATTTGTAGATCAAGAGCAGCTCGCAGATCTGTGGAAGGAAGAAGGAAGAGGTGCTTGAATTATTTGAGAGATATTGGGAAATATTCACTCAGGTGACCACAATTTGGGATGCTCACAAGGCGTAATTCATAAGGTTGACACCAGGGAAAATCTACCAATAAGAATGAGAATGATTCAAAGATTGAAAACCACTGATGCGGTAGTGGAAGATGAGATCAGCAAACTAGTAAAGCATGAGCTTCTAGTTCCGTCATCAAGTCCCTGGGCAAGCCCAATTCTGATCGTAAAGAAAAAAGATGGATTGAACCGGGTAGTGATTGACTATCAGAGGCTGAATAAAATTATGAATAAGGATTCATATCCCCTACTGAGGATCAATGATGCACTGGATTGATTAGGAGAAGCGAATTATTTCTCTGTGCTAGACCTAAACTTGGGATACTGGCAGACTGACTTGCCAGAAGAAGACCAAGAAAAATGTGTGATCATCACTGTACAGGGGTTATACCAGCCAACTAGGATGCCCCAGCTTCTTTGTAATGCACCTGCTACATTTCAGAGGTCCATGGACGCAATATATAGTGACCTGAAGTTGTCGTGAATCCTGGTATATTTGGACAATATCAATGTGTTCATTAGAACCTTTACTGATCATCTGCACCACTTGGAAGAAGTTTTTAATTTGCTGTCCACGGCTAATCTGAAGATTAAGCCACCGAAAAACCATATTTTCAAGAAGGAGCTTGAATACCTGGGATTTGTGATTAATGCAAACAGATTGCAGCTGCAACCCCAGAAGATAGAAGCTATTGAGCGCATGGCTGTGCCAAAGAGTAGCTGAGACATCTAAGTTTCCTTTGGGATGGTTGGATACTACAGAAGATTTATTCAGGACTTCTCCCAAATAGCTGAGCCTTTGTTTCTTTTATTAAAGGATCCAAAAAAAGGATTCATATGAAATGAAGAGGCCCAGGACTCCTTCGAAGAATTATGCCAGTATCTGACAAATTCGCTGATCCTAAAAAATCCAAATTTTAATTGGGAGTTTATCATTCAAACAGATGCTTCATTGACAGCAATCAGCGCCATACTGAGCCAAGTAGATGAACTTGGGGATGAACATCCAGTGGCGTATGTGAGCCAGACACTCTCAGCCGCAAGAGGAACTACACTGTGACTGAGCATAAATGCCTTGCAGTCATTTACGCCTGTAAGCAATTTTGGGTGTATGTCCATGGAATGCACTTTAAGGTGGTGACGGACCACTCTTCACTGTGTTGGCTGCACTATCTACGGGAACCTGAAGGGTGACTGGCCCATAGGGCACTTAAGCTTCAGGCTTACAATTATGAAATAGTCCACTGAGTGGGGCTTCTCACCAGAACGCGGATGGATTATTGCAGTTACCAATGGTCCAGTTGGTATATCCACAGGTGGATGAGCTATTCCAGAGAATGGTCGAAGGTAAATTCAAAGAATAGCCTCAAAAATCCAAGGGCACTTGAAAAGTGATGGAAAAATCGAGATTATGGATGTACAAGTATTTAAGACGATAAATGGGAAATGGCTATTATTTCCAAAACCATCGAAAAGAGCAGCAATAGTTCAAGCTGCTCATAAAGTTGTTAGGCATGGAGTCCTGAGAGGAACAACAAATCATATTCGCCAGTATTATTACTGGGAATCAATAAACTATGATATCGTGGATCATCTGGTTTATTGTGTGGAGTGTCAGCTGCATTAACCACACAAGAATACAACTGGATACCAAATGGTCTGACCTGGATTTGCATAATACATGGTTTCCATTGACGTGATGGGACTGCTGGCGATGAGCACAGGAGGAGTGAAATACAAAATAGTAGCCATCGACCATCTGATGAAATGGGTAAAACGAAAGCCCTAACTAGAGTTGAAGCTACCAGTACTGCGAGATTCATCCTGGATCAAGTAGTATACCGGCATGGATGTCCACAAGTGATACTGAGTGATAATGGGACCAACTTCACATCTTATGTGATCCTAAGGTAAAAAAATGATGGGGATTTGGGGAGTCATGTCAGTACCATATCGGCTGGAGATGAACAGACTTTAGAACAGATCAATGGGACGCTGGCTGTATCACTGAGGAAGCTGATTTTATTGAGAACTTCCGTGTGGGGAACATACCTGAGTTTGGTAACATTTGCCTATAACATCAGTCATCATATGCGATGGGAAAGATGTCGTTTGAATTACTTTATGGGAGGAAGGCCACATTGCTGCCAAATTATATTTGGTAGTAGAACCTATGTCAGGGATGAGTACCAAACAATATTTAAACCAACTGATGAGTATCCTGATTGATATGCAATTGTAAGCATTCTATACTAATTTAAAGAAAAGGATACAAGCAAAATTGACGAATGATAAGAACTGACCGCCATTAAAAGAATATCAAATAGGAGAAAGAGTCACCTATTAGAATATGCTTGGTTTTGGATAAAGAAACAAATTGGATGTGTTATGGTTGGATCCATTATAAGTAATTGCCAAGACAGCGACCAATGCTTACTCCATCAAGAATCTCTTGGATGAAAGAGTAGTAAATTGAGTCCATGCTAAGTATCTAAAGCATTGGATCAAAGAAAAAAAATAATAAAAAATCTTCTGAAGAACCGATGAACCATTAAGTTGGTCATGTCCTGATGATTAGGTCAAGTCCAAAAAAAAGACCTCTGAACCAATCTAGATGGTTAAGTCTAAAAAAAGGAGCTCTGAACCATAGAAAATTGGTAGGTTCAAGTGCCAAGGATCCAGTTTGGGAAAAAGATGGACCTATGAACTGAGACAAGGTCAAGTTCCATTAGAAAAAAAGGGAAATAATAATTAAAATTGATAAAAAATATTGGAAAATAAATTTTAAATACATAGAAAATAAGCAGATATATTTTTATATATTTTATTTTTATTGGTCATCCTCAGTACAGGGATAATTCTGCCTATGACACCTCTTGGGGGAGGGAGGATAAATCGCGGTAGGAAAAATAGCCCATCAAAATCAATATGCGATTGGACACTTGCAATGGCAAGACCTACATGAAACCACATTTGTTGAGTGGATGCCGAGCCCTGAGAGAACGCAACTAGGGAAAGAAAATTGAAATGTCAGAAGAAGCCAATCGCAAAACCCTGGTGCAGGGAGGAAAACAGCAATATATGAAGAGGCAATTGGCGAATAACCCTGAGTAATCCCAATAAGGCACCAGTGCCAGAAGATTTGTCTTAAGTGCCTGACGATGGGCCTCATCAAGAGCACTGGACATGTGAGCCAGCAGCGAAGAAGGATTACTTGAGGGGCTGTCAAATCATACCCTCATTAAACGCCAGCAAAGGAAGATAGTGATGAGAAGCTCCAGAGAAGAGGTAGTAGTGTAAAGGGCATATTGCATCTTGTAAATGATGACTATGGGCTTCAAAGAAGCTGAAGCTGAACGACCAATGGTAGCCAGGCAAGGCTGTAAGCTTTGTCAACTAACTTTGAAGAACTTGACCAGCAAAGTGGAGAGCATAAGCAGCAGTATCCCGATCCAGAAGGTTGTCCAGATCAGAGGGATTCAGTGCTAATGTCAACGCCTCAGTAACCTAGGCCTGAAGTTCAGTGTAGGGGAGCTTGAAATGTATGCTGTTCTCAATTGAAAGCTCAGATACCAGTACAGCGGGTTTGTATAATTGACCAAGTCAGAAGAGGAACTCGGGAAGCAAGTCTGACCCAGCCAAGAACAACGATCAAGAGTACCCAGCATAACCTCCGGAGCATTGATGATGATGTTCAGAGCATCAGCAAAAGGAGCCAAATCCAGGAGGGTTTTAAAGTCCAACTCTGGGATCGACTATAAGGGAAGAGTCAGATGAGAGTTGTTCAAAATGATGGCACGCCTGGTTTCAGAGGGATTGGTTACTGTTTCTGGTAATTTGACTTAAGGACTAGCCCCTTGCACCAGACTAGGCTTATGAGTCCTGGAAGGACCATAGAAGAGGTTCCATTGAGCATCCCAACTCATCTGCTGGAAGAGGTGGAGGTCCAAATCTGACAGACTGTTAAGAAGTTGCTGATAGCGGGAGATGAGTTTGACATATGAGCAGGACTAGAGGGGTGTCAGACTTATATAGAAGTTGACATTATGTACTCTATAATTCATTAGTCTCCAATTTGCAGGAAATTAACTTCAAAAATTAATAAAATAAGCTTTCCAAAGGAAGAATTAGGAATGACTTACAGCCAAGAGGTTATGAGCAAAATAACAAGGGCGAATAGAAATAAGTACTTTTAATCAAGCCGCGAAATGAACATTGATGGCAAGAGTCTTCTGTCTAGGATGAGGAGAGAATCAGGAATTCAAAGATTCCGGACCAAGAATCCTGAATATGACAGAGGGTCATATACTCTGATGGGAGGAAAATCGGATCCTGGGAATAATATCATTATGAGTAAATTGATTAGCCCAGCATGACAAGAGGTCATAGGAACTGCACTCTGAGTAGGCGGTAGCAAGGAGGAAGAGGAGGAATACTGTATGCCGAAGGTCATCCCAAGCAGCGTTGAGTATTGACGAGTGTACTCCACTTGAACCAATGAAGTACTTGACCAGGTGTCTGAAGTGATGTTCCCATTCCCCAGTCCTACTCTCGCTGAAAATCTAGACAAGAGGGGGGATGTGTTTGATATTTTTTGCCCATATTCCTAGACTGCTAGATTACCTGGTGTAGCTAGGGGAAAATTCGCTAAGGCGAAGTAGATCAGAAATTGGTTGGCCTGAGTTTCAGAGGAACTACGTTTAGGGGATTTTAGGATATTCACCTGGTCATATTTTCCAGGGATTAATCTGGATGAATACCTAAGACCTCATAGGGCGGAGCAGCCAACAAAATAGGGGCATCTGATAGTGATTAACTATCAAATGTACTGATTGAGATCGGTCAGGTTTCATCACTGACTGATAAGGAATGAATAGTGAGTTGCAAGGCGAGTGATGCCGCCTGCAACTAGCAAATCGATTGGTTGTTGAAGTGACCTGTCATAATGGGTAAAAAGTCCCATTATCTAAGCAGGTTGCTAGCCAATTATGGTTGGTTCACTTGGATTAAGAGGAAAATGTTAAGGACACATTTCTAACTCTTTCTGTTTGAAGTCTCAAGGATGTCCAATTGCGAGATCCTAGCCAAGATGGGGAAGGCCATTGCTACTGAGATGTGAAAGGGTGATTCAATGCAACAGCTGCCTTTTCATTGAAGAGGTGTCAAATGAGGGTTAGATGGCCAAATCCCCTATAAATTCCCTAGGATTTACTATATTAAAGAATATTGATTAAAACCAATACAAATTAATACATTAAGATATTATTAGTTTTATTGTAGATTCAGTTATAGTTAGACCATCACCATTCCGTGTGAAATACCATCTCAAGGATATTATTGCAGAAGGCAATAATTGGTAGACTCTTGAGAGAAGAGTAGAGATCTGAGTGGGGATCTAGAGATGAAGGGAAATATGACTAGGGGATCGCTGCTGACTGTGTGTTGGGCTGAAGGAAACTGTCATCAGAGGATCTTGACAAAGATCGAGTGGACAGTAATACAGTGAACAAATCCCTACAAGTATGTCTATTAAGTATTTAATTGGAAATACTGGCTGAAGCGTTGGGCTAAAATAGTTCTAACTCAACTATGGATAATAGTCTCCATACTATTATTGGATCATATATTCTATACAACGCAAAGTGCATGAGGAAATTGTACCTGTGCAGTAAAAAAATTACTAGGGTTGTCAACTGATAATCAACTCTTTAAGTAAGTTTTTACATATAGTGTAAAAATTGAATTAAGAATTATTTTTGGTCATCAACTCAGTAACCTTTTTACTGCACAGGTACGATTTCCTTATGCACTTTACGTTGTATAGAAAGTATTATCCAATAATAGTATAAAGACTATTACCCTTAGTTGAGTTTGAACTATTATTAGGCCGAACATTTTTGCTAAGACTTCCAATTAAATATTCTATAAGATGTACTTGTAGGTATTCATTCCCTATATTCCTGTCCACCTGATCTTCATCCAGATACTCCAATGACAGTCTCTTTTGGACCAACACACAGTCAGCAGCTATCCCTGATTGTGGTTCCCTTCATCTCTAGATCCCCACTTGGATCTCTACTCTTCTCTCTGAGAGTCAACCAATTGTTGCCTTCTGCAATATTATCCTTGAGATGGGACATCACAATGGAAGCTGATAGTCTAACTATACATAAATCAACAATATCACTGTAACTTTAAGCTCTGTAAAGTACTGTAAAAAACTGTTGGCAATAATACTAATAATACTGTTTTTATTATAGTGAATCCTAGGGAATTATATAGTAGGGGATTCAGCTGGTTAACCCTCAGTTGACACCTCTTCAATGAAATGGCAGCCATTGCTGATAAATCACCCTTACTCGTCTCAGCAGCGATGGTCTTCCCCATCCTGGCTAGGATTCCATCATTGGACATCCTCGAGACCCAAATGGAAAGAGTTGGAAAATGTGTCCCTATCTTTTCCTCTCGATCCAAGCAAACCAACCATAATTGGCTAGCGACCTGCTTAGGTAATGGGACTTATTACCCATTATGGCAGGTCACTTCATCAACTGATTGACTCACTAGTTGCAGGTGGCATCACTCGCCTTGCAACTCACTATTCATTCCCAATCAATCAATGATGGAACCTGACCGATCTCAATCAGTACATCTGATAGTTAATCACTATCAGATGCCCCTATTTTGTTGGCTGCTTTGCCCTATGAGATCTTAGGTATTCATCCAGACTAATCCCTGGAAAATATGACCGGGTGAATATCCTAAAATCCCTAAACGTAGTTCCTCTGAAACTCAGGCCAACCAATTTCTGATCTACTTCGCCTTAGGGAATTTTCCCCTAGCTACACCAGGTAATCTAGCAGTCTGGCAATATGGGAAAAATCCAAACACATCCCCCCTCTTGCCTAGATTTTCAGCGAGAGTAGGACTGGGGAATGGGAACATCACTTCAGACACCTGGTCAAGTACTTCATTGGTTCAAGTGGAGTACACTCGTCAATACTCAACGCTGATTGGGATGACCTTCGGCATACGGTATTCTCCTCTTCCTCCTTGCTACCGCCTACTCATAGTGCAGTTCCTATGACCTCTTGTCATGCTGGGCTGATCAATTTACTCATAATGATATTATTCCCAGGATCCAGTTTTTCCCCCATCAGAGAGTATATGACCTTCTGTCATATTCAGGATTCTTGGTCTGGCATCTTTGAATTCCTGATTCTCTCCTCATCCTGGACAGAAGACTCTTGCCGTCAATGTTCGTTTTGAGGCTTGATTAAGAATATTAATTTCTAAGCACCCTCGTTATTTCGCTCATAACCTTCTTGGCTGTAAGTCATTCTAATTCTTCCTTTGGAAAGCTTATCTCATTAATTTTGAGATTAATTTTCCTAAATTGGAGCCTAATGGATTATAGAGTGCATAATGTCAACTTCTATATAAGTTTGACATACCCACTTGTCCAGCTCATATGTCAAATTCTGAATCTCACTACCAGAAGCTCCTCAACAATCTGTATGATCCAGACCTCTGTCTCTTCCAGCAGATGAGTTGGGATGCTCAATGTAACCTCTTCTATGGTCCTTCCAGGACTCATATGCCTAGTTTGGCACAAGCAACTAGTCCTTCCGTTGAATTAACTAAAATGGTAGCTAATCTTTCTGAAACCAGGATGGCCATTATTTTGATTATCTCTCATCCGAATCTTCCCTATTAGTCAATTCCAGAGTTGGACTTTAAAACCCTCCTGGATTCAGCT
The DNA here is from genome assembly GCA_022478985.1 of Massospora cicadina. Classification (NCBI taxonomy): domain Eukaryota; kingdom Fungi; phylum Entomophthoromycota; class Entomophthoromycetes; order Entomophthorales; family Entomophthoraceae; genus Massospora; species Massospora cicadina. The sequence continues at coordinate 153,954 of JAKSZP010017114.1, forward strand.
CTTTTGCTAATACTCCAAACATCATCATTGATGCTCGGATTCATGGCGGTCACTCTGGATCATTTGTTCTTGGCTGGGTTGGACTTGCTTCCTGAGTTCCTCTTCTGACTCGGTCAATTCTAAAAACCCGCTAAACTGGTTTTGAGCTCTCATTCAGAAACAGCATACACTTTGAGCTCCCCTACGCTGAACTCCGGGCCCAAGTCACACAGGCTTTGACATTAGCGCTGAATCCTCTGATCTGGACAAACTTCTGGATTGGGATACTGCCACTTATGCTCTTTTCTTTGCTGGCCAAGTTCTTCAAAGTTGGTTGAATAAGCTTTCAGCCTCACAAGCTTTTCACCAGTCATTCAGCTTTTGCTTCCATGAAGCCTGTAGTCACCATCCTCAGGTTGCAATCCTCTCTCTGCACAACTACCTCTTCTCTGGTGCATCCCAACACTATCTTTCACTGATGGCATTAATTGGGTCATGATTCAACGACCCCCTTCGATTATTCCTTCTTTGCTGCTGGCTCACATGTCCAGTGTCCTCAACGAAGCCCTTTGGCAGGCGCTCAAGACAAATCTTCTGGCTCTGGTGCCATACTGGGATATTCGGGTAAATTTCAATTACCGCTTCTTTTATTAATGTTTTCCTCCCCTCTCTCAGGGTTTTGCAATCGGCATCTTCCAATATTTCAATTTTCCTTCCCCTAGTCGCGTTTTCTCAGGGCTCAGCGTCCACTCAACAAACTTGGTTTGGTTTAGGTCTCGCCCTCACAAGTGTCTGATCATATATCAATTTTGACGGGCTGTTTATTACTACTGCGATCCATCCTCCCTCCTCAAGAGGCGACATAGGCGAAATCATCCCCATACTGAGTACAATCAATAAAAATAAAATTATAAAAAAATATTGGCTTTTTTATGCAGTTTTATTATCTTTTTCTCCAATATTTTTTATCGATTTTTTATCTTAATTTCTTTTTTCCTTTGGGACTTGACCTTGTTTAGTTCAGAGGTCCATCTTTTCCCAAACTGGGTCCTGGTATACTTAAACCTACCAGTTTTCCATGGTTCAGAGGTCCTTTTTTGTACTTAGCCATCTAGATTGGTTCAAAGGTCCTTTTTTGGACTTGACTTAATCATCTATACATGACAAACTTAATGGTTCATCAGTCCTCTGGGAACTCATCTAATCTTTTCCTCAATCCAACGCTTTAGATACTTAGCGTGGACTTGATTTACAACTCTTCTATCCAAGAGATTCTTAATGGAGTAAGCATAAGTCCCCATCTTGGCAATTACTTCAAACGGACCTAACTACAATGCATCTTATTTGTTTCTTTATCTGAAACCATGCGAATAGCAATAGGCGACTCTTTCCCCTATTCAATATTCTTCTAATGCCAGTTGGTTCTTATCATTCATCGATTTCACTTGTATCCTTTTCTTCAAGGTTTTATTGAATGCTTCCAATTGCATATTGATCAGGATACTCATCTGGTGACTTAAGTATTGCTCATTAATAATCCCTGACATAAGTTCCACTACAAATATAATATTGGTGGCAACGCGGGCTTCCTCCCATATATTAATTTAAACGGTGGCTTTCCCATCACCGTATGAAAACTATGTTGTAGGCAAATGTCACCAAACTCAGGTATGTTCACACGTGGAAGTTCTCCCTGTGACTAGCTTCCTAAGCGTCGTGGCCAGCGTACCATTGACCTGTTCTACCATTTCGTTCATCTCCAGCCAGTATGGTACTGACATGACTCCACAGAACCCCATTAATTTTTTTAGCCTCAGGATCACATGAGACAGGAAGTTGGTCCAATTGTCACTCCAGTAGAGACTTGCGGACATCCATGCTGGTATACTACATGATCTAGGATGAATCTCGCAGTACTGGTAGCATCAACTCTGTTTTGGGCTTTTGTTTTGACCCATCTCATCAGATGGTTGATGGCTAAAATGATGTACTTGGCTCCTCCTCAATAACCAGCAGTCCCATCACATCAATGGACACCAATGTACCATGCAAATCCAGGTCAGACCATTATGTATCCAGATGTATTCTTGTGTGGTTTATGCAGCTGGCACTCCATAATAAGCCAGATTATCCACGACATTGTAGTTAATTGATTCCCAGTTATAATACTGGCGAATATGGTTGGTTGTTTTTTCTTCGTCCACATGCCCGACAACCTTATGAGCTGCTTGTACTATTGCTTCTTTTTCTGACAGTTTTGGGAATAATAGCTACTTCCCATTGATCGTCTTGATACTTGTCCATCCATAGTCTCGAAGTTTTCCATCGCTTTTTTGAAGCACACCTTGGATTTCTCGGGGCTCATATCCAAATTCTTTCTTCAACCATTCTCTGGAATAGCTCATCTGCCTGCAGGTATACCAACTGGACCATTGACAACCATGATAAGCCATCCGCATTCTAATGAGAAGCCCCCGCTTGGTGGACTATCTCATAATTGTAAGCCTGAAGCTTAAGTGCCCATCGGGCCAGTTGTCCCGCCACAGTTCTCATAGATTGTACAGCCAATGCAGAGCGGTCTATCACCACCTTAAAGTGTGTTCCGTGGACATACACCCAAAACTACTTACATGCATAAATGACCGCAAGATATTCACACTCAGTCACGGTGTAGTTCCTTTCAGTGGCTGAGAGTGTCTAACTCACATATGCCACCGGGTGCTTGTCCCCAAGTTTGTCTACTTGGCTCAGTATGGCGCCAATTGCCGTCAACAAAGCATCCTTTTGAGTGATAAACTTTTGATCAAAATTTGGATATTTCAGAATTAGCAAATTTATCAAAATCTGACGTAACTCATTGAAGGAGTTCTGGGCCTCTTCATTCCATACAAATCCTTTTTTTAGATCCTTTAATAAGTGGAATAATGGCTTGGCTATTTGGGAGAAGAATAAATCTTCTTCTATAGTATCTGACTCAAGAAATACTTGGATGTCTTGGACACTCTTTGGTACAGCAATACGCTCTATAGCTACTATCTTCTGGTTTTCAGCTGCAATCCATTTGCGTTGATTACAAATCCCAAGTACTCCAACTCTTTCTTGAAGAAATTTCACTTTCTGGCTTGATTTTCAGTTTTCCACGGATAGTCTCTTAAAAACTTTCTCAAGTGGTGCAGGTGATCATTAAACATCCTGCTGAACACATTGATATTGTCCAGATATACCAGGACGCATGACAACTTCAGGTCGCTTAATATCGCGTACATGGCCCTCTGGAACGTTGCAGGCACAATGCAAAGACCCTGGGGAATCCTCGTCGCTTCCTACCAACTAATTGGTATTGAATTAGTACAATGCCATCTTTGAATATCAGATTAATAAAGTTATTTCTCCGATTCTTTGGAGCTTCACCGTCCTTCTGGTATACCAAGGTAACATTTGACCGTGGATAGTCAGCATCTTATCCTTGAACAAATTTAACTTCATACTTCTGTAGGAACATCGTTATAATCAGGATTTCATAGTTTTGGTTCACCAAAATTATTGCTAACGAATACCACCAATGACCCTATTGTAGTGGCAGTGCATATACGCTCTACGGAAATGGTGGTGTTCAGCCCAGCTGTTCCATATTCTTTCTAGTGTTCCAAGTCTGAGGAGATCTTCATCACCCCTTCACAAGCTGGTCAACACAATATTTAAAACCGTGCTCAGTTGTCGACAATTTGCCTCACCATTGCCCGATTCTGAATATCTATATATGTACACTTGGGTATTGTAATATAGTATTTACTGAGTGAATGGCAGCGTTATTAGCCAAATCTAGGGTATGAATAATCTGCCAATAATTACTAATTCCGCTATTATGCTAGGGGATTGACAGATAAGGCCTCATCAAAATGAACGTCTGATAACTTATCAGGATTCTTGGTGGTCTGAATCTTCTCACTTGATTTATTGAGGTACGGCTAGACACTTCTGAATTATCTTGGGGTCAATCTTACTGCCCCATCTCTGGTCACAACATTTACATCCATGTTGACACTTGGTATATGATCCTGCTCAGCTCATCTACAAACAGATTGCTAAAGTCTATTTCTTCATTCATGATATTGGGAGGAACAGGTTTCTCCACCGCTCTATACTGTTCCTTGTCTGAGCAGCAGCCCTTTTCCCAAATCCTTGGATATGCTGTTTTGGCTGGACTGGGTAATCAGTCTTCAGCTTTTGCAGTGTGCGGCAAAATGTCCTTTCCTACCACACTGAAAGCAGATTTCTCTTTCTTGTGACATATAAATTCTTCAGGCTTATTTACTATCACAGTTCAGTTGGTAACCTCTTTTGCTCCTTCCGATTCCCTTCATGGGATTCAGATTTTGGACTTGGTTAGACTTGAAGCTTCTATTTGGGGCATACAACGTCGATCTCAAGATCTTCAGGTTGTCTAACATTTCCAAGTGAATTCTCCATCACAAATATGGAAGACATCATTCGTCCCAAATTACAATAGGGCCAAAGGGCCGCTTGCAAAAGCGATTATAGCATCAGAGTCATCTAACACTTTCTCTCAAGCCAGGATCTGCGACTCCTGGTAAAATCAATTCGCAAAGCTAGCAAGAGACTCATCTTTATAGAATTGAATTCCCATAAATTCTTGCTTGCATTTTGAAATGCAGGTTGGACTCTTAAACTCCTTCATTATGGCCATAGCCTCAGCATACGACCAGCTGTCCCCCCCCCCCCCCCAAGTGGGGTAACACTAGGTTCTGGTAGTTTGTGTCCAGGAAGTTCATGACCATCAACGCCTTTTGACAATCTATCAGTTCATAGTCATGTCAAACTGTCAGAAAAATGCTGAGGCGTTATCCTGATGGAACATCTGCAATTTTGGTGTTGCTCTAAATTCCTCTGAGTCATTTCAGGCCAATTCTTTGGTTTGGCTACTCAGCTAACTTGTGGAAGTACTTCGGGCATCATCTCTGAAATGGCATTAAAAGCGGGCGCATATTTCTAGGGGTATTTGACTTCCCAAGTATCATGCGAGGATTTCTTTCTTTGGCATCACTGGCCATATTGGGCTCACAGGCACATCTGTGGGATTTCAAGTCCTCCACCTCTTTTATCATTTCTCAATATCCACACCAAAGTTTCTTAAATGAACGCGATCCACTTCTCACTCTATTTTCAGGAATAGGATCTCTTGAACAATGTCTCCTTCTTTCTTCTTTAATGATTTTTTTCTTTGCAGTACTCGTTCCTGAAGTTGGCTACATTGTTCGCATCCTTCCTCCACCTTGGTGACTCGCTCTTCAAGGCCACAAAATCCTGATGTTCCGCTGAGTTTAATGCATTCTGCTTTACTGTGGCGATAATGGTCCACAACTTGCGCATTCCTTCTTTTTTAGTACTAGATGGTCCCAGCCCAAGGGGGGGGATTCATCGATGTTTATTGAATTACGCCTGGGCTCCTAAGAGCCTGAGGCGAGGGAAGGAGGGAGGAGGCATCGAGAAAGGAGGGGGTTTGCGCGCCAGAGCCGTGCTGCAGTGACAACTGAGCGGGGGAGGGTTGGCGACATAGTAGACCTTCAGGGCCATCTCAAAGTGTACCTGAAAGTGGGTGATCATGTGTGGAAGGGTCCACACCTGCTGGTCAAAGGCAGCACGAAGGAAGGAGTTATGGATGGTCCAGATGGCTGTGGCATAGGCGAGGACACGGAGGGGTCGGTGGCAACCAGGCAATGTCTGCTCAAACATGAGGTCTTGCACAGGGTGTCCAGACCAGGGCTGAGCATGGAGGAGCGCGCGGGCCTTTGGCCGGAAATGCGGCGACACCTGGACAGGTGAAAAAACGATGGAGGTGGGAGTCAATAGGCTCCACACAGCGGGGCAGCTTCGGTGCTGGAAGGTAGGGCCAGTCCGGTCCCCTGTCCTGTATGAACAGTGGAGCACCCTCCATAAGGTGTTGGACACCTTTGCTGACAGGATGGGGTGATAGACGTCCTTCCACAATTCATTAAGGTCAAATCTCACGGAGGGAGGGAGGAGCTCAAGGAGTCTTGGGTGGATGGGAGGACGATCTTGGGGGTTGAGGCAGGTTGTGACAACTTGTCCATTGTGCACAATTGCATGGCGACGTGGGCTGAGGGCCAGGGCCTTCCCTTCTGTATGGGAAGGCATGGTGGATCCTTGCCTACTCGTTTCAGGGCAAGGAGAGCCTGGTTCCAGTAGGGGGATGAGGATGGTTTTAGGCGATGGCCTAGGTGGTTTGTGAGCCACTCCCCTAATGAGGTCAGAGATGCTCTAGGAAGACCCAGAGCTGCTGACACTGACTGGCGGAGGGCGGGCGCCCATTGGGGCATGGGGGTCGCGTCCCAGCAGACAATCGGTCATAGGAACTTCAGGAAGATTGTGGTGGCGTGGGATCGCGTGTCCAGAAGCCCTAGGCCCCCTTCATTGCAGGGTCAGGAAATGGTTAGGGGCCATTGGTGGATGGTTTGAGCCCCAGATCCAACAGCCGGAGGAGTACATTGAGCCGCGTATAAAGGCATCTGTGAATGGGCAGATGTGCGCTAGGAACCAGACTTTGGAGAGAAGGAACACATTGGCCATCAGAGCTCGACCCTGGGGGTGATGTGCCGCCGGTTCCAGCTGGCAATCCTGGAGTTAACTCCTGCAAGGAGCAAGTCCTCATTGTCTTTTAGCGCAACTCTTGTTGGTTGGTGAGAACGCCCAAGTGACGGAAGGTACCCGCTCAGGTTCAATACCAAATGGTGGGGGGAAGGTGGGGGAGCTGACCTGCACAACTGTTGTCTTGGGTGTTGACCATGGCGTTGGACGCCTTGGTGTACCTCTCAATGGTCACAGCAGCAGGGCAACATCCCCAGGGCAGCCAAATGCAATGGCAGTGTCATCTGCAAATGCCATGGTGCGTGTGGGGGCTTTACCTGGGACCAGAATCCCTGTTAGCTTGTCCTGTAAGGAGGCCAAGAGGGGGTCAAGGGTGATGTTAAAAAGGATAGGGCTCAGGGGGTCCCCTTGCCGGGAGACCTTATCCAACTGGTACTGCCACTGTGAAACCCATTGGCGCCAGGACTCTGGTGTGGAGCTGGTCATGGGACGCTGATATCCAGCGCCTAGCTGCGGAGTGGGAGATGGAAGCGGGCCAAGGAAGCATCAATATACTTCCAGGCTACCCGATCATATGCTTTCTCCATATCCAAGAGAGCCACAAAGCCATTCACCTTGAGAGTTAACAGTCAAAGTCACGTGAAGGTCATTATAGTTGTCCCATAACGACCTCCCCGGAATAATACCTTGCTGGGATGGGGAGAGGCGAGGTGACACCCTTTGGTGATGCGGTTGGCCATAAGCTTCGTGAAGAGCTTCGGTCTGTGTTGATCAACGCTATGGGGCGCCAGTTCGCCAGGTTTCTCACGGTCTGACTTCTTGTGAATGAGGGTCGTGATTGAGCCTCTGGAGTCGGGAGGACCTCGCCATTCACCAAGAGTGCAGCGAAGAGGTCGCGGAGGGTTCTGGCTATCACTGCAGGTTCAGAAGGTACACCTCAAAGGGTATTCCGTCTGGGCCTGGGGCTTTAAGCCGTGGGGATTTCAGAAGGGTTTCCATCACCTCCTGGATGGAAATAGGCGCCAGTAGAGCCTCATCAGCCCGTGGGTCAATGGGCGGCTCTGGAGCCCGCCACAGGAAGTCTTGGATGTCCGATGGGTCCACCTGGGTGGCATGGAAGAGGCTGGAGTAGAAGCGGTGTAGTTCCTGCGTGATTTCCTCCTTGTCTGAAGTGGTTGTAGTGCCAATCTTCAGTGCAGTAATATCCTGCGCTGTTGACCGGTCTTTCTGTTTCTGAAAGAAGAAGCGGGTGGGGCGTTCCCATTGAGCATAGTAACGAGATGTTGTAAAGTTTGCTGCCCGTTCTTCCTTCAGTGTGAGCTCCAAGAGGGTTTGCTTCCTGCGCCGCTTCCCAGTCTTCCAACCATCTGGGAGAGGGCGAAGGCTGGCAATTTCGCTCTAGATGTCTGATTCTGGCTTCCGCCCTTTTGACTCTGGCGCGAGCTGCAGTCATCTGGGCTTTGGCACAGTTGTAAGCAACGCGGGTGATGCCCTCCTTGGTCACCGCCCATTTAGCCTTGTGGTCAAGCAGGTGGGGTGGGGGGAGGTGAGAGTCTCCCGGATGGTCATAGACAGCTTCTCCTTAGTGAAGGGGTTGTTGAGAAGATCTGGGGCAACCCTAGGCCAGAACCTACGCGACGGTCTAAGTGTGGTGGTGAGGACAACGGTGAGTGACCTGTGATCACTCAGATGGTTGTCACGAGAGATGGGAGAGGAGACGCGGCCAATTAGCAGGGGCCAATCAGTGCCATATCTATGCGTGACGCTGACTGGAAAGCTCCTCCATCATACTGGATCTAGTCATGCAACCTAGGCCAGACGCGGAGGGTGGAAGCGCATCTATAAAGCCACTCAGGCGAAGGAAATCCTGGAGGCGACTTGATCCAGGGCGTTCCTTTGCTGCAGGGGTAAGAGTCACGGACGCGACTTATGGTTGTGTTGAAATCTCCTAAGAGGACTGTATTCCGTGGGAGATTGAGTTGGAGGAGCTCTTCAGAGCCGATTTTTCTCTGACCTGCATTAGGCAGGTAGATGCTTGCAGCGAAGAAGGAGAAGTCAGGAGTGGTGAGTTTGGCCAGTATGAGGCGGCCACCTAGATATTGTGAAAAAAATGGGTTTTAACCTGGGGATTCAAAACAATAAGGGCGGCATGGTTTGTCCAGAAGGAGTTGCCTCAAACTGTTCATTCCATGCAGATTGTTCGTGGGGGAGGACATGGGGCTCCTGGACAGCAGCGATGTCAATTTGTGCTGACCTGAAGTTTCGGAGGAGGCGGGCTCTCCGCTTAAAGTCCCGCAACCCATTTGCGTTGATGGATTGCAGGGCCAGGGTGCTGCCATGGGGACTCATAGCTGTTCCCCTCCATGTCCTGGGGGGTTGCCAGCGCTTAAACCTGCTGCTGTGAGGCGGCTAGTTTTGAGTCCTTTAGCTTGACTATTAGCTGCAATCCGTGAGGAGCGTCGAGGGTTCTGAGGGGAGGGAGAGGGTGGGGGGCTGAGGACCCAGTAAGCCAGCCTAGGATGCTGCCCCCGCTCCGTTGCAGGGGAAGGACCTGAGGGTGCTCAATGGTGACCTCCGCGGTGTCCCCATTTGATGAGTCTGAGTCCATATTCACTTCCTCCAACACTGCAAAGGATCCGCGCGAAATGGACTGTGGGGTTGGGGTAGGACTCTTTGAGGTGGCACTTCTACCGCAGGCCGCGAGTTGCCAGTCCATGCTGGTGGGCATAGCTCCATTGGGAGCTGAGGGTTGATGCGATAAATCGCTGGTGGAGGTTGGTGGGGGTGCCGCGGAGCCCTGAGTGGGGGTGGCTGACGAGGGGCACCCTGTGGGAGATGCCTTGCGCTTGGTGAGAGAGGGAGTTGACTCTGGGAGATTGGAGGGGGTGCCCATTGGAAGGGGGCATGAGCGCGAAGGTATCCCATACCAATAGTGGGGTTAGCTGTTTCAACTGCTAGGCGTAAGGCCTCAGGGGAAAGGTCATGAACGGGAACCCATTGTGTGGGTTGTGGAATTGCTGCTGCAGCCACGTGGGATCATTTTTGGCCTGGTTTAGGCCCCTGGGTGGGCTAAGAGGGCTTGTTTTCGAGCTGTGCAGCCACTAGACAAGTGTCCAAGGGCGTTACACCATGAACACCGGGGGCGCGCCTGATCAGGGTCGACAAAGAAGATCTCAGGGCATTCCCCAACTACCGCCACACGAGGAATAACCTCAATGTTGTGGGATACAGTGGGGGAGGGGATGAACGACGCCCTAGCAGTGTGAGCTCTTTGAGTGGGAGCATAGTAAGAGGGGACGCTAAAGTCTACTGAAAGAACAGACCCAAACCCCATTAAACCACGATGGAGTGCCAGTTTAAGAGACTCAGGATCAACAGTCGTTGGTAGGTTGGAAAAAGTAACCCATGAAATTTTCTCCAGTTGAGAGCGTGTGCGGGAGATGCGAAGAGATCCGCGTGGAATAATGACCTGGAGGGTGGCAGCATGGTCAGCAAGGGCAGCTTCAGTGAAGCCCACATCGATGTAATGGCCCTCCACTGATTCATGGATGGTGGTGTTAATAGGGAATGTCTCCACAATCGCTGCAAAGTATGAGAAGTAATCCTCTGTATAGAATTCAACAGGGTTATGCCCATAATAAGGCGAATTGCGTGGGAGAGAGTTGAGCGAGGTAGAGCTTTTGCGCTCTAGTTTCGGCCCATTTCTTCTTAACATCAGCAATAAACGCCACTTCACGGGGATCAGCATTGGGTAGCGTTGGTTCCAGAGGTTTTTGCCACGCCCCAGTAGCTCCTTTGGTACGTTTGTGTTTGCTTTGGGCTGCAATTGCAGGTTGAGTGTGAGCTGGTGGTTTGGACAAGTTTGCAGAGTTCCCTTGTTTCTGGAATGTTACAGCAGTTGCTGGCGTCATATTAAATTGAGGGGCGGTTTGTTGGGCCTCGCTAAATTGGGGAGGCCCATCCAGATTGGAATTAACTCCAGCCAGTTGGGAGGGGGAGATGTTTCATCACCATCCCAATCTATTTGGGTAAATTCAGCCCAAGTATTTGCTGTGATTTCGTGGGCAAAACTCACTGGCTGATTGGTGAATTGGTCGTTTTCAGCATATTGAGATAAAGTGCCAACTTGAGAAGTGCCGGTTATGGGGTTTAAATGGGACGGGTGAGATTGGAACTGGTGTGAAGTTCCAAAATCTGAACCATTTAAATCCCCATTGGGAAGAGTAGATTGTCCCAATTTGGTGCTTAGTGAACCAGAATGTGCGGCTAATCCAACCTTACATCCGAGGGTTTGGGGGCCAGGTGATTGTTGGGCATCGCTAAATTGGGGAGTCCCATCCAGATTGGAATTAACTCCAGCCAATTGGGAGGAGGGCGATGTTTCATCACCATCCCAATCTATTTGGGTAAATTCAGCCCGAGTATTTACTGTGAATTTTGTGGGCAAAACTCATTGGCTGATTGGTGAATTGGCCGTTTTCAGCATATTGAGATAAAGTGCCGACTTGAGAAGTGCCGATTATGGGGTTTAAATGGGACGAGTGAGATTGGAACTGGTGTGAAGTTCCAAAATCCGAACCATTTGAATCCTCATTGGGAAAAGTAGATTGTCCCAATTTGGTGCTTAGTGAACCAGAATGTGCGGCTAATCCAACCTTACATCTGAGGATTTGGGGGCCAGGTAGCTGGGTATCGCCCCTCATGGAGGGAGCCGGAAACACAGTGTCAGCAATAATAGATGAGGCTGAATTAACTGACACAATGGGGGAGGTGAATGTCTGGATGGGCTGAGTTGCATTCAACTGAGCAGACGCCATTAAAACAGCGTGGATGATGGCCTCCTTGGTTGGAGGGGGCCCAGCGGGTTGGTGGGAGGCAGCGCACACAGAGCTGTTAGGCGTGCAGGTTGCAGAAGTGCGATCAGGTGAACTGGCGCTAGTTGGAGTAGCTCCAGGTTGGGGGGTGGTGCCTGCTTTCATGGCTGCTGCTTGAGAGCGGGTGATTCTGGTTGACCCTGAGGTGGGTAACCGAGGGTTGCTTCGTTTGAAGGTGGTGCTGGCTCGTTTGGCATAGCCTGCGGGTTCTTTTGCGGGGTTTCCCGCCATATTTGCTAATAGTTTTCGTAAATCTCTTTAGTGGAGCTAAATTTCAGGCTGAATTGATTTTCGAAAAGTGATGCTTAGCAGAAAGAGATCCTTGCGCATTCCTTCTTTATATGACATTATTGATAGAATCTTAACTCAATAACCCCTGTAGTGAGCACCAACTTGTAAAAATTTACTTAATGATTAATTATCAGTTGTCAACCCAGAAAACCTTTTTATTGCATAGGTAAAATTTTCCTTGTGCACTTCGCGTTGTATAGAATTTAATATTTAATAATAGTATGGAGACTATTACCCTTAGTTGAGTTTGAACTATTATTAGGCTTAACACTTCGGGCAGTACTTCAGATTAAATACTCTATAAGTCGTACTCATAAGGATTTGTTGCTTATATTTCTGTCCACTTGATCTTTGTCCATATACCCTGGTGACAGTCTCTTTCGGCCCAACACACAGTTGACAGCTATCCCTGAAAGTGGTTCCCTTCATCTCTAGATCCCCACTTGGATCTCTACTCTTCTCTCTGAATGTCTTCCAATTGTTGCCTTCTGCAATATTATCCTTGAGATGGGACATAACAATGGAAGCTGACAGTCTAACTATACAAAATAACAATATCACTGTAACTTTAAGCTCTGTAAAGTACTGTAAAAAACTGTTGGCAATAATACTAATAATACTGTTTTTATTATAGTGAATTCTAGGGAATTATATAGTAGGGGATTCGGTTGTCTAGCCCTTGTTTGAAACCTCTTCAATGAAACGGCAGCCGTTGCTGTTAAATCACCCTTCCTCATCTCAGCAGCGATGGTCTTCCCCATTTTGGCTAGGATTTGGTCATTGGACATCCTTGAGACCTCAAAAAGACAGAGTTTAATTGTTTTCCCTAACATTTTCCTCTCAATCCAAGTGAACCAACCATAATTGGCTAGTGGCCTGCTTAGGTAATGGGACTTATTACTCGTTAAGGCAGGTCACTCACCAACGAATAATTTGCTAGTTGCAGGTGGCATCACTCGCCTCGCAACTCACTATTCATTCCCAATCAGTCAATGATGAAAACTGACTGATCCCAATCAGTACACCTGATAGTTAATCACTATCAGATGCCTCAGTTTGTCAGCCTCGCCACCCGATAAGATCTTAGGTATTCATCCAAATTAATCCCTGATGGATATGACCAGGTGAATATCCCAAAATCCCACAAATGTAGTTCCTCCAAAACTCAGGCCAACCAATTTCTGATTTACTTAGCTTTAGGGAATTTTCTCTAGTGACACCAGGTAATCTAGCAGGCTGGGAATATGGGCAAAAATCTCAACACATAGGATCTCCAACACATTGTTGTTTGCAAGTGAGACAAGTCTTTAACACATCATGTACAGATTCCAGCATGTTATCCCAGTAATAATGTTTTTCAACCACTGTAAGGTCTTAAAGACAGCTCCATTCCCTACAGTTTGATGAGCCTACATAATAGTATCAGTCCTCACAGAGAGCTGAATAAACGGCAACCATTAAGATCCCAACTTCTTGTATAAGGAAGCTTCTTTATCATATTATCCTTGGTTAAGGATTGTAGCTTCCTATAACATCCTTAGATTTATGGTACCAGAGCTCTGGTCTACCAATCAGGTATTAGTTGTGATCCTCCTCAGCATAGAATAACATTTTTCTATTTAACCAAGGCAAGCTGACCAGGGGACAGGCTTACCAAAAGAAAGAAATGACATGAAACCTGAACAGGATCAACTCTGTCGAAGAAAGTTTTTCCACCTCCATATTGGGACTCAAATTTTTCTGGGTACGTCATGGGCAAGGTTTTCATGTTATTAGACCTACTAACTGCCAATAGCTTCCTTTGGTTGGCACCCCAATCAATGTGCAAAGGGCGGGAATCAAACCCGCAACCTTCAGGTTGGTAGCTGTACGCCCTTACTGACTCGCCTTCCACCCCCAGCAGAGAATAACATCAATATAGGCAATTGAGAAAGTCCATCAGCGTTTTGGTGAATATCTCCAGCATGATGTTGAATTATAAAGTTATAATTCTGGAGCTTTAACGCCCATCTAGCTTAGCGCTTATCAGTATTCTTCATTTGTTGCAACCTTTTTTAGGGAAGTGTGATCTGTGATGATAGTGAAATGCTTGCCAAAGAGGTAGGGGCAGAAATGCTTGATGGCGGACAAGACTGCAAGTAATCTCTCTTGGTAATGCTTTAATTGCGTTTGGTCTAAGAAAGGGTTTTACTATAGTATGCAATGGGGTGATCAAATAGGTTGGTATCATGTTGAGCCAGAATGGCCCCAATAGTAATATCGCTGGCATCAGTAAATAAGATAAAATCTTATGGAAAAGTTAGGATGAGCTAAAATTGGTACACTAAATAAGGCTTGGCGCAAAAGATCAAAAGCTTGCTGCTGCGATTCTTCTCATATGAAAGGGACTTCATTATGCAATAAGTAGACTAAAGGCTCCGCAATCTCAGTAAAATGGGTGATGAAATGTCGGTAATAATCAACTATCCCTAATGACTTGGATATCATGTAAGATTTTAGGAACAGGCATGTCCAATATAGCTTATATCTTGTTTTTTAAGGATAAAATCCCATTGCAACTAACTTTATGACCTAAGAATTCCTCTCAGTATTAAAAAGCATATTTGGATAGTTTTATTAAGCGAAGCATGATGCATCTGACTAAATACTTCCTTTAAATGAGCCAAATGCTCGTTAAAAGTGTGCGAAAAAACAGTAACATCGTCTAAGTATACCAGAACACAAGAAAGTTTAGAATCATCAAACAAGCCATACATGGCTTGTTGGAAAGTAGCAGGGGTATTACAAAGCCCTTGCAAAATATGAATAGGCTCAAATAACCCCTCACTAGAGATCTAGAAACATTTTTGATGGTCTTTCAGAGCCAGGTCAATTTTCCAATAGCCACTTGCAAGATCCATAGCTGAGAAGAATTGAAACCCAGACAATAGTCTCAATGAGTCATCAATTCGAGGTAGAGGATTAGAATCCTTTTGGGTAACAGAATTGTGCCAAAGATAGTCCATAACCACTCAATGAAACCCATCCTTTTTCAGGATAAGTAGAAGAGGAGAAGACCATGGACTCAGATCGGTGTATCACCCCTTTAGGTTGGGACCACCTAGTGCTAAAAAAAGAGAAGACCATGGACTCCTAGAAGGCGTTAGTATCCCCGCATTAAGGAGTTAGTTCAATTCCACTGAGACTTGAGCCTCATCGACTTTAGATTTATGATAGGGCAAAGCTTGAAAAGGGAGATTGTCCCTGGTCTTCACCTGACGCTGCAGATCTTCATTAGATAAAGATCTCCAGGACCTTTGGCAAATATATCTTCATACTCTTCAATCAGAGCCTCAGCTCCATTCAGTTGTTTTGTAGTGAATGAATCCCCAAACTCGGTGTCAATTCTAGCAATAATAGGGGAATCTTCCAACCCATAATCAATTAGATCCCCAGAACTCAAGATGGATAAAATGTCACTAAGAGGAGTAGGCCGCACATAGGCGATTGGGTTAATTTTGATTTAAATACATAGGTCAAGAAGTGAGAATAGCTGATAAGATTAAAACAGTCCCTTTGTAGGTAGGATCAAGGATACCATTGAGAAAGATGGCAGGTTAAAGCCTCAAAGGGGCTTTCTTCACAAGACATTTCCATCGTTGTGAAAGTATGTTTTTACCAGGTAGCCTCAGAAGCAACCTGGCAGAGAGCACCAGTATTGGAATTTTGATAGAAATTACAATAAGTAGGTCAAGCTATAAAGGTCTCATAATCTCATCATCAAAATTATTAGTTCCATGTCTCAACCAAAGATTGGCACAAATGCAATGAAGTTATTAGTTCCTGTTGCTATAATTGTTTCCAATCAAAAGTACAGAATCCTGTATGAAATGACCAAAATTTGAGCTTGAAACCAAAGACAAAAATAGAGGACATTTACTTTATTTGTTAGAAATGAGGTGTATTTATAGTGGTAGATTTAGTAGTTCTTCATGAGGATGAAATTTTGGGATGCAGTTCTTCATGAGGATTTTTGAGGTAAGATCTTTACGATTATATGACCAATATTGCTTATTACTAATACCATCTAATAAGATTCTTATTGGATGAGACTGACCTTAAGGGTGGTTAGCCGAGCGGGTAAAACTACTTCCAACCCTAGTGCAGGTTTTGAGTTCGAAACCTGTACTGGCTAGAAAACATTCTTGGTGTGGTATCTTTGTCCCAAGGTCGACCCACCTCATTTATTTTTAAATGAGACTGACCTTCTTGTATGAGCTTTTGCCTCATCATATATCTTAGCATCATCATTTAGAGGAGGTTGATAAATTCAAAGGGTTAATCGTCAGTCTATCTGAGAATCAGATATTCTGACATGGATTTTACAATCTCATTAGACTAAGATATTAAATCTAAATCTTGAGTAATTTTTGTCATTGTAGTTGAGTCACCAACAGTTGAATTGGATGAAGAAGTATGGTGAGCAGGTTCACCTTCTATTATGAACTTACCTTTTCTTAGTACTTTGATTCTGTGCTGGTGTTTAAAGATGAGGGCATTTAGGCAGCTGATATTTCGCCCATTTGTGCCCCTTAGTTGGAGCTATAGATGGACTTTGGGGCGTTGAGCTTGAGATGGTCCAATTCTGCTAAGGTGCGCCTGATTGTGGCTGTGTCAGCGGTGTAATTAAATGAGGCAATGTGATGAGTTTTGAATTAGTTTGGTTTTGAACTTTTCCCAGGTTTCGATGAAATCTGATACAAATGGGGCTGTGTTTTTTGGGTTTCATGGCCTTGTGTTTGACCCAGTCTGATATTTTGGGCATCTTTGTTTTCTGGGTGTAGCTTCCTCCAGGTCAACGCCAGTGTGGGTGTTCAGGTTGGTAGAGCTGCAACGAAACTTGTCAGTGGTTGGAGAAATTGACTTTTTTGTTGTGAAGTTAGAGATTTTTGAGTGGAATGTTTTTAGTGTGAGGATATAGTCAATGCAACTCAATGAGATGAGTGTTTTCTTAGGTATGTTGGGGTGGGTCATGTTGTGAAGGAGTGGTGACCCAGGGGGAGGGTATCATGTAGGCCTAGGGATGCCTTCATTTCATGGAACTCGATGTGCCTAAGTGGGTATCACCTGGGATTAGGCCATCAGTCCATGTTGAGGGTATCCCAGCAGTTGAAGTCGCCCAGTAGATGGTATCTGGTGAGAGGGTGAGTATTGGGATAGTTTTGAGGAACTTTTTTCACTCAGCTGCGGTATACAGTGCATAGATGCTTGCTATCAAAATCATATCCTCTTAGTTTATGGCCGTTGCAACCATGATGTGACTGTGTAGATATGTGGAGGAGTTTGTGATTTTTAGATTTTTGTTATTTCTGACGACCACCTCACAGTGTGTCATCCATACCAATAGGGATGGTAGGACCCTGGCTTGTCAAGATCCCTCTTCCCCCTGTAGACATTGGGTTTCTTGAATGGCCAAGATATCTACAGGGGGTTTTAGTAGGAAATTCAGCTTTTTGGCTTGGGACGCATGATCCCTGGATCCCACGATGTTGAGCATCCCTATTGTCACTGAGGTGCCCGTGGAGACTCAAGAGCAGTTGAAAGGGCCTCTCAGCCCACTCACAACGCCCTTATTGCTAGCCCTGCTTCGTGTTATTGGGCCAGTATATTCTGTGGTATTGCCCAATTCCATACCCTGTGTTAATTTCATGTGGATATTGTGGTTTTTATAATTTGTGGAAGATTCTTCCACTCATGACTCATGGTGGGCCAGTGCAGTGTGCTGATTTGTCTCTGTGGTTTTGGGGTGCGAATTTGGTAAAGTGTCCCACTTTTTGCCCATAGTAGAGCAGAATTGTTCTGGTAAGTTCGCTTATTTGATATCATTTGGTAATATAGTCAAATTGTTGAGAAACATTACATTATTGGCGAACTGCTCTGATTGGGTGACTCAGATAATTTCCTCCATGTCCTTCTCAGCTTGGGTAGTCTGTTATGATTGGTTGGATCGGTTGATTTCCTCAATGCCTTCCTGATTTTAACAAGGTTTAAGGCGAAGGCCATGAGTGATGCAGCCTTTGCCGCTTCCTGATTGTGGGCCTTTTGCAGCACTTTGCGTGCTTTGGGTGTTACTGAGTCTATGTTGAGTTAGTGCCCATCAGCTCCACATCGGAAGGCTTAGTTGGCATCAGTTATTTTGTGGAATTCTGCGTCATTTAGTCTATGGCATCATCACAGACTTCTGGGGCAATGATGCCCTCCTTCACGTGGCATGCATGTTCCTTGTGCTCCAATGTGGTGAAGCGGTTGCAGATAGGTGGTGCACATTTCAGTGAAATGTGTAATGGCTTTGACACCTTCCTGTCTGGGAGGTGGAACTGCACTGCACAAGGGATTCTTGTGAGGTCCACAGCCACCTCAGGGATTAGGTGGATCATAGCAATTACCTTTCCTGTGCACAGGTTCAGCATCAATTGAAACTGCTGTAATTCAAGTTGTTTAATTTCTCCATAGTGTTTAAGTCCAGCTCAGAGCTCCTCATCGATTTGCTTAAGAGGGAGATTGGTGGGGAGCAAGTCAAAGGATATGAACAAAGTGGTCACTTTACCATCTGGTGCGCATGGTGAACACAATTTGTTTAACCTTGCAGAGAACAGCTTTGATGCACACATTTGTGGTGGTGTCTGCATCTTTTTCATTCTCAAATCTCAATTTATCTAGATGTGTGGGACCATTTCCATGTTAACATACACTGCATAGGAGAAGAGGGAGGCCTTTGACTTGCACACTTTCTCCCACAGAGTTTAAGACATAACCCCTAGGTAGAATTGGAGTCCATGCTTTACCTTCAAAAGGGGTTGGTTATATTGTTTTCAGGTAATGGTTATGTATCATGGTGAACTCCATAAACTTGAGCGGTGCCTCAGTTTGTGGTTTTTTGGCGGCCATGTTTCCTGGTCCCCCTCCAGGGCGTTTTTTGCCCTTTGGCGCATCATTTTGTCCATTGCCTGTTATTGCTTTCTCCCAGTTTAATTGGTTTTTGTTTGTACGCACATCTCCCCTATGTGATTATCAAAAGTTGTTGTTTGAATCGAATTTTAGTAACTAATGTTATCATTATGAGAAATAAAAAATAAGATTAAAAACATAGAAAAAATAATCTATAAGAGAAAAAATATAGAAAAAAAAATTAGAATGATATTATCCTTGAAAAAACATACATTAAAATAGTATTAATTTTAAAATTTTACTTTCCACTCATTATCACTTTTATGCAAATTTTATAAGAAAGGTTATGTTACCATAGCCATTGGGCCACGACCCTTTTTTGATGTCCTTGGATCCACCGCCTTCTGCCCCAGTGTGGGGCAGCAGTGCTCCACTACCTAACGCTTTCCACCCTGCAGGAAAACGCGTTCAAATAGGCTTGTTTAGCCCGCTAAACTCTTCTGGCCAGTTTGTCCCCCCATGGGACTTAATGCTCAACCTTGCATTAATCCACCCATATTGCCCCATCCTCTTGCCCTTTCTTGGTCCAACATTCAAAATTGCTTCTGTGTTGACTATGGGCGTTAGTTCCCAAAATGCCAACAAATAAAGCGTCAGTTTATCCACCGCTGCCTTTACACCAGTTGGCTTTATTGATTCCCAACCTTTCAAGGGATATTTTAGATATAGGCTTCCAGATGGAGGAAGATGCTGCCGCAGTGGCTTTAACACCCCTTATTTACAAAGATACTCCAAATCCTACTACCTGTAACCGCCTCCCTTCTGATACCACGCTGGTAGTGTCATTTGCAAACCTATCTTCACACCTACCACCCCAAATTCTATATGAACAGTTGATGGGCTTTTTGGATTATGGCTCTCAACTCAACCTCATCTTTGCTGTTCCTTCTGGTGCAGATCGCCTTGCTGTCCCTCGCACCACTGCCACCATCCCCCCACAACACTCTGTCATTGCCCAACAAATTCCCCTACATTCTCACATTGTGGCAGCACCAGAGCATTTCTTTTAGGCTCATGTTGACAATGGTTGACAGATTTGTCCCCTCTGTTTTGGATTAAGCCATTCTAAAAAGTTAGCCCCACGCCTCTTCATCTGATACTGTCTCTGAAACCTTATCAGCGGCATCTAAATGGGGTGTTTTGTTGCCCCTTACACCCAATACTTTCGATTGCTGAAACAGGTTGGAAATTCTGCACCCCCCACCACAACCCCAGCCACGTTCACCCACCTGAATTCACCCACCCAATCAGAATCAGGCTTGGACCACTGTTTGTTCCCAAGCAGCTCCCCATTCGCCTACTACCACCCACCCTAATCCCAACATCACTATTCTTATGGAACCAAAATCCTTAGGCCTTATTAGACGAGGTTGAAAAATCAGGTGCTATAGTCAAAAGACAGTTGACGAATCAGGTGAGGAAGACCCAGATAGGTATGACTGGGATGATTTTTTTCCCTTGGATTTTGACAAACTTATCTCGACCATACGTTATGCCCCAAAACCCAATGCCATCCCCTTCCAGAGTGACCACCAGCTTGCCTTAGCAGCGGTGGCCTCCCCCAATTTCACTAACTACATATTGCAGTCGCAGAGTCTGTTAAAGAATTCCATAATGGCCTGACTGTAGTTACCTTCCCCCTGATTTCCCCAAAAACTCATGGGATGAGATCACCAAATTAAAAGATGCCGCTGCCGTTTCTATTATAAGTATTGCTTTACTATCAAACTTTAACCCAAAAAACTGTTATTACCAAGCAAAATATTGCAAGTCTTTTTCTTCTTCCTGATGCCTGCCTTCAGGATTAACAACATATAGTAGAATTAATTGATGCTATTGTCAAGGCTGATATTGTGTATCTCAATCCTTTTGTACTACACCTTAACCCCCACCATGATGATGACCCAACGCCCTTGCTCTCAGCCTCAATCTACTAATACAATTCTGCTTCACTTGATGTGGTTGATGTGCGTGTGGATGTGCCACCCGTTCCTTCCTCCCCCTTTGCCATGGTGGGTAAGTGGTCCCCCACTCCCTGTCTGGTTGGAGGATTTAATTTTTCAATTATTCCATCTTGTTTTTAATTGTTGTTTGCTATTGATTTATTGATTCTGTCCATCCTGTGGTTGGAATGCCTTGAATAAATTTTTAATTCAATACGATTTTTTATTTTTGCCACAATTGAGAGCATCAGTAAGTGATCCCACCTTCCATGGTCTTGATTTGAGAAGGGGGATGGCTATGATGACTGTAGTTAAAAAAGTGAGAATGCTTGGCAGGATTATCTCATGCTAAAACTGGGTCTGCCATGAAGAGGCATGAGGAGAGTTAGATGATCCGCTCTGACTTAAAAATTGAGAGCTCAGCCTGGTGGAGTACAGGAATTAACATATTACTTGACGAGAATGTCCAAGAATATTTTATATGACGTAGAATCTCATAAAGCCTGACTTGGTGGACTACAATATCTAGAACATATTATCAGCTAGATTGAATGAAGTAGTCCTGGTGTGGCAAGGAGCTGTGGAACTGCTCTTGAAGGAGGTGGAAGTACTAATGAGACAATGAGGAAACGCGCTAAGAAGAAAATATTTAAAGAGATGCATTGAGAAGTAAAGCGAAGAATTAGCTCTGCTGAAATCAAATTTAAACCTTGCTGACTGATTCAGGTCCTGGAAGGAAGCAGAGTCTGCCTCCAAGCATATATTTCTGCTTGATAATCTGGTTAAGCAAAAGGTTTTGTTGGGATTTTAGATGTCCACATAATCCAAATTAAACAATTATATTATATGCTTTATCTTTGAAACAATCAATTATTAACCCATAGCGGATGTGGGAGTTATCATTTCATATGGTAACTATTGTTAGTTTTAACTACTTATGGTTTGGTATTGAAAAATAGTGATTAGATCCTGCTTAATTACTGATGTTCCATCAGAGAGGAATCCCAGAAATGTTTACAAGTTGTTCAATTATTGTTTTACCGGATAATTTTTTATTTATCTTATATGAATCAATCAGAGTTTATAACTGATCAATTAAAGATTTACTGGTAGTTGCTAGGCGTTGACAATGCTCAGAGGGCATCAACATGCATGTTAGCCTAATAGGTAACATGACCTGCTGTTGATGGGTAAAACATCCATTATCTAAGCAATTTGCTATCTTAATAAGGACAAATCGCTGGGGTTGAGTGAAGATGTTAAGACATGTGCTTCAGATACTCGATTCAGAAGGGGTCATCTCTAGTCAGCGGTAGAATATGACTAGACGAATGAAATAATTATCATTTTAGGATAAATCCTGAGGGATAATTTATCATAAATGACTGCCGTTCCTTTTGGGACACTAACAGAAGTGTTGGGAGTTGGATTTCTTGTTAAATCCCTTGTACTTTATTTAATAAAAGTAGTAGTATTCCACTTGTGAGTAGTAAACAACGTATTAATAAATGACACTACTACTAATTCTGTGTTTTGCTTCTGTTGAAGTGTGTGGCGTAGGTCCCCTGTGTTAATTTACAAGTACGTTGAGTAGAGTGAAAATCACAAAGGTGTAAGTAGTAACCTTATTGAGGTTTTTATTTTTTATGAAGTATATTGACTAACTTTTAAAACATTAGCACTTAATATTTCTTACTTCTTTTTATTTATTCAGGTAAGCAGACCATGGAATAAACACTTCTGATATGTAACATTAACCAACAACCAAGTATGCAAGAGGCACCCTAGAGGAGCTAAGGATGCTTCCAATTGCCAGCAGGAACGCCAATGGAAGGAAGTAAGGTTTTGTGAGTAGGGGCTTACACCTTTACTGAGAATGTATGAAAGAAGGGGTCTGAGATGAGGAACTATATCGGGATCTAGAATGAGAGCAGCTGGCGTTGGCAGGATGGCAAATGTCCAAACAACTAGACTTGGAAGTGGTATTTAAGGTGAAAATGGAATCAACGCGCAGCTTCCTGGAGTATGGTAGTAGAGCCCAAAATGGCTTCAAAGACAACCGTCTGGATAGTCCACATAGCGATTGCCACCACTAAGGCTCAGAGGGAAGGGTGTATGGGGGAAGTCAAGGACAAGGAGAAGATTTTCTTAAATAGGCTGAAGGTCTATGTTTGCTCCTGGCAAAAGATATGCTGAATCTCGCGCCAAATTGCTTAGGAAGGTGGAAACTTTTCCAAGCAGTGTACCAAAGTCCCATATTGGTCACACACAACACATGGAGAGTGGGAGGCGTTGAATTACTCTGCAGTATGGTATACCTTCTTCAGGAAGCGCCACACATGGTAGCGTACCTGTGGCAATAAAAGAGAGTGCTGGGTGTACTTCCAGATTCTTTTCTGGGTGCTAAGGAGTATGGGATGTCCAACATGTCCAGGTAATCCACTTGGTCCATGGTAGGGGATAACGGGTTAAAAAATTGTTCAGAACCGCTGCTAAGGATCTCCTACTTAAAGTAGGAGTAGGACGACCCCTCTGCAAAATTATGACCACTGATGCTTATCCTTCAATATTCACTCCGCATATTAAGGAGGATCCTTTTAAAATAAGTGAGGTCTAATGCGGGCCTGCGGCAGATGGGTGAGATGCCAAATATGTAATAAGAGTGTTGGATGGGTGGGGTTGCAGAAGCCAAGGGCGCAGGCAAAGCTGGACTGTGCCACATGCTACCAGTGTTGTGGTGGGAGTGTTTGGTTGGTTACTGAAGCAATCCATGTACCCAAGATCCTGGATGCCTGGTCCACGTAGTTAAGTAAGCCCATTCCCCCAATTTGGCGTAGACCAAAGAGGACTTCCAATAGCACAGGGGGATGGCGACCTATCCAAAGCCACCCTTGTAAGAGCATATAAAGAAGAAGAAAAGGGTTGGGAGAAGGCCATAGCATTTGCCGCAAACCATACTTTTGACAGTAGCATAGCTTTTGCAAGAACTGCCCTACCTGTCAGGCTGATCAGCTGATCCCTTTAGGACGTGATATACTTTGTAATGTTGGCTAATATGTGGTGTTCCATTAATGAATTGGTGTATTCACCGACTCCATCAATACTCCCAGGTGGCGCACTAAGCCCTCAATGGTTGTTTAAAAAAGGAGCAAGAGAGGAGTGAATTAGTTTGACTGACTAAGTAATCTGATAAGAGACCGGCCAGCTGGATCACTATGATTGAGGGACACCAGAACCAAGGCTTAGTATCTACCAAGGAGGATGATTTTAGTTTTGGATGCGTTGAGGGCCGCATTACTTTTCCTGAGTACCCCATATAGGGACTCTAATGCATATGCGCCATGGTTGCTAAACACCTCAAATCACACTACATCCACAAATGCAAATATTTTAACTGGTGCTTGGCCTTGCACAAGAACATCAGTAAGGCGTGCATTTACACTGAGGAGAAATGGTCCAAAGCTGATTTTGTATGAAATTGGGAACAAAGGGTCCCCTTGGCGAAGACCCCTTTGAGGGCGAACCATATCAGTGAGGAAGCCTGGTCCCTTTACTGCCATTGTTGCTGATTCAGTGAGCATCATTTCCTAACTGATGAACCGTGGGGGTGGTGGAACTTGTGAAGGCAGGCCCTAAGATAGTCCCAGTTGACCCATCATATGTTTTTTGTTGGTCTAAAAACACAAGCGCCCAGTAGCTGTAGATGGGCAGGCATTGGCCACGGTGTGTATATTGTCCAAACTTGACCTTCGGTAATAAAGCCAAATTGCTTAGGGAATATTACCTCATAGGCAATGAATCCTAAGCGGTTAGCCATTATTTATGTTAATATTCTAGTATCAGTGTTAGTGAAGAAAATAGGGCGCCAATTTGCCAAGTCTATCTTATCCCCCTTATTGAACAATGTTATCATGTAAGCCTCTTGGCCCCTAGGACAATTATCTCTAAGAGACATTTGTTCATTGAGGCTTTCAATAGGTGGGATAAAAATTATTTCTTTTTAAAACTTATAGTGAATCCCATTTGGACCTGAGCTCTTCCTGTGTGGTGCACCGCAAATGGTGTTCTAGAGTAAGTAATCAATTAGTAAATTCATAAGCTCCAGCTATTGGGAAACGGTGCAGATGTGTGCGCCAGTGAGAAAAACATCTTTTCGCTTTTATCAATTGGGTCAGCCCTGTATAACTTAGAATAGTATTTGATCTTTGGTCAATACTTTAGCCGGCGTTTCAGCAAAAAATTGTCTGAGCGCCTTACCTGTGTGCAGGGCAAGTTTTGGGCACAGGGCGGAAAATCAGCAGAAAAATTATGCAGAGCATTTTTCGCCAATAGTAATATTTTTTACTCTATACTGAACACAAATGCAAAGTTTGTGTTATTTGATCAGCACGTTAAGATGGGGTCAATACTTTGTCCCATTTACAATCCCAAGAAGGGTGTACCCTGCCCTAGGGACATTATTCTTTAGGTGTTCCACCTCCGCCAGGGCGCGTTTAATGACTGCTGAGGCAGTTTGAGAGCACCACAATGAGATGTTGCATGCTTGGGAAATTTCGGCTGCTTTATTTGTTGGCCAGGTTGACAGGGGATCCACACTGAAAGGAGTTGCGAACTCCTATGTAAAACTGGTGGTGTCCATCCAACCTAAGAATTTAGGTAATGTGAAATTGGCGGGGCAAAGTTTACTCCATTTAAGTGCCTGTGGCACCAGACTTGACAGAGTAAATGACACTGAGACCATCTTATGGTCAGATAAATCTACTTTCTATCATTCTGATATGTAAGTTCTGGGAGCAATAATTTTGTGGGGCAAGAATGTGTCTATGTGCAATATAGACAAAAGCTGCACATTGTGTACATGGGGACGTAACATGTTGAGTAGTAATTGCACTTGCATGAGGATGGTATCAAAGAATACCAAGATGGCTTTCATATCCCAAAGTTGAATGTGTTCCTGAGGTGGGTAGGCGCAGGAGGCCAGTAGTCAGTGATTAAGTTTTCCCAACAGTTTAGTTCGCCAACCACAAAGGATTTGGAGGGTAAGGGAAAAGAGGCTTTGGCTAAGTTATATTCACATCATTCTCACTCACAGTTTGGGCATAGATGTTAACTATTGTATCAATTTGAAGTCCCATGAAAAGGTAAAGATGAGCACATATCCATCAAAATGAGTTGTTTTTTACAAAAATTTAAAAATTCAGTCTACCCATCTCAGCACCCCGCAATGCAGTGACCAAAAGGATTGGAAGGGGAGGAGCATGGTGCCATGTGTCCTTGGTACCTTGCGGATTTTGGGTTTCCTGGATTGCCAGGATGTCCACAGGTAAATTATTTTTGAGAGACTCAGTTTTTTTTGCCTGAGATGGAGAGGCCTTAAGTCTGGCGATGTTCAGCGTCCCTATTGTAAAGGCTATCCATCACTCCTTAGGATTGAGGGGAGGGCCCCTCAGGCCCTGATGCTCCTTGCTGACATGCGCTCAGCCTTCTGTTTTTTGGCCAAGAGTGTTCAAGGATGACTTATTGTTAGGTTTATGTGTATTAGGTATGATGATGGCTTTAGCTGTGGTTTTGGTTCTTTGTTTAGGTATTGGACGTTGTGATTTTTAGAGCTATTGGGGATTTGTGGTGCACCATCAAGAATGTCCATTTATTCTATTTTATAAACTGCCTAATTCCTGGTTGGAAATTCCGCTTGCATTTGTTGTGCATGAATCCTGTGGGTGTGTACCAAGCGCATTTTGCGGGTATGAGGGCTGAGTCCCCCCATCTGACATGATGAGAGTTTGAATTTCACCAAAGCGGAAAACTCAGTTTGGTCAGCCTTAGTCTGGGCAGGAGGATGGCGGAGGCCCCTGTGGCCGCTGCCTTAGCCTTGCTTGGCTTTGCTGTTTGGCTTTTTTGTTCTTGTGGGGACACAGATTTTACTTGGATATAGCACGCCTGGCTACCCCATGGGAAGGCGACATTAGAGTTTAATGTCAGCTCACATTGTCCCTCTCCCATTGCTTCTGTGAAAGCCTCGCTTGGGATACTTCCCTCTCATGTTGGATAAGTATGTAACTTGTGGCCTAACGCCCAACAATGGGTGCTTATGGGCGGTGCGCTGTCAACTGTCACTTGGAACGGTTGAGTCTGTCGCCCATTGATGATAAGAGTAGAGGTATGTGGAGTCTGAGTAAGGTCTTCAGCTAACCCTGAGAATGGTGTAATCACCTCAATAGCGTTACCCATATTGAGTTCAGGAATAAGAAAAAAAATTTGCATTCTAAAGGAACTGATTTCTCATGATTTAAGTCCTGCTTTGAGATGACTCTTGAGGACTTCATGCCTAATGGTTGTGGGAAGAAAATCAAATGCTACAAAAACTTGATTTGATTTTTTCCAGCGTGAGAACTTGGTTTCAGCCAACAGTTGGCATCCAGGAGACAACCACCACGCGCACCTGTGCAGCTGCATCTGCTGCTTGCACTGTCTTGAACCTGATTCTAACCAACTGTGGGTCATCAATTGTTGTGCTACATACACGACTTCTGGGAAGTGGGTGCATACGTCCCCACAAGACTTCTCCCAAAGAGTTTTTAGGAAATTATCCAGAAAAGCTAGGACCCCAAATACCACTGTTGACAGTGGTTGTGAGTGTAGAGTTTTGATGTCTGATTACACTTTGTTTGCCATTTCAATTTCTCCGTCAAATATTTACCACTGTTTTTGTTTTTATCAAGGCCACCATGATCCCCGGGCTGTTTTCTAACTTTGGGCATCGCAAACTCCAAACCTGCGCCTTTTACCATGCTTTACCAACCCTTACTCAGCATTAGCCGCATATTAATTTCCCCATGCAGATTATCAAACTTTATCTATCTTGAATTGAATTAAATGCATTTAGTGATTGCAAGAGGGAAGAAAAACTCTCTATTTCTTACATCTTACAATTTTGTTGTTGTAGTAAGATACATGAGTTGAGGTTTATCAATTTAGAGTAAATGACTGGCTAGCTGTTGTCACACACTAGCACTCCTCTATTTTTTACATTGATTCATTTTAGCTTGTACATCATTAATTTGTTTGGGGTAAGCCGACCAGGGGACGGACATTACTGAAATGTTAATAAGAATAAGATGGTCTAAAATTTTTAAAATATTAAAACGGCGCGAAACCTAATGAAACAAAATTAACCTACCTGTCAACAGCAAACTGTCAGATGACCAAGTTGGAGGGAGAGAGGGGTCAGGGGGCGTTTCATTAACATCACCGTTGTTGAGCGAGGTGCAGGCTAAGATGGAAAGCAATAGAGTAGGAGCATTAGCAGAATCTGGCCTTTTCTCCCAGTGGAGGATCAGGCCAGTCACTATGCGCCACTACAAGGGCAGTTATGTAAATGACCATATCTTGTTCAGTATGAAGGCATGCATTGGGTAGCTTGATAATGGTGGCGATGTTGTGTAGGAGGTTTGGCTTTGGGGTTCTTTTCCACTATCACGAGTTTCAAGATTAATTTGCGGGCGTTTTTATGGAATTAATGGGGTCCCGCTTGCCTGTTATTGTATGGGTATCAGGACATTAGGGAGGAACACTAGTGGCAAGAAAAGCCAATGAATTTGTGACAGCTTTGCCTAGTAGGGCAGCGGTCATGTGATTAGCCACTCTGACAGTGTGCTGATGATCGGAGCATACCATTGTTCTGTTCATTTGAGGGATTTAGTGCAGATGGGTAACTAATCATCATTCTATATTTGTGAGAATCATTCAATAGTGAGCGCAGTTTGTTTAATGAATTTTCCTGATTCAGAAATCTCAGCCAGAAGGCCCAGGAATTTTGATTATACTGGATCAGGGCTTTAGAGAAGGTTTGGGGTTTTGCTGATAAATGGGATGAAGAACATGGTTGAATATTTACTAAGCCGTTTCCTGATTGGCTGGGATGTGTGTGAGTGTGGTTTGAGGAAGAGCATGGTTGGCTGCTATGGGAACCGTGCCATAAACAGGCTTTGGGGGGCAGGATGCTCCTATACACAGAAAATGCCATTGAGGACTGGTGATAGTTTGGGTGATGGTAGAGGTGGACTCAGACCCAGAGGAAACATTTTGGGATGAGAATTTGTGTTTTGTGTGATCTAACTCAAAACAAGACGGAAAGATCGTGCAGCTTCTTTTGACAATAGCCAAGAACATATGATCAGTGTAGAAGGGAGAGCAGAATGATGGGAATCAACTGTGACTTTCTAATAAAATTGGGGCATATCATGACAAATGCTGAGGCCCTGAAAGACGTGTGGCCCATTTGGGATCACAAACTGAAGGATAGGGTCAGAGCCATAGGCGGCCAAACCAACAATCAGCTCCTTAATTAGCCCTAAGAGGTAGATGGGAAGGCAACACACAAACTAAACCACCATATTGGTGTCACAGGAAGCTTATTACAAGTGGTGGGGAGAGGGGTGCCCCGGTGACCAGGGGCACAGTTGCTGCAGTAACAGAACCAGCTTCACAGGTAAAGCCATTGTTGAAATGCACCTTTTAGGAGAGGAAGTCTATAAGTCTGGAGGGTTCCATTACAGCCTGGGCTAATTTTTTTGTTTGAGGTGGGCTGACCTTGGGACAAAATATACTGCACTGATAGAGAGGATAGGGAATAGGGAACAAAAAATATAGGAGTAGAGGACAAAACCCAAGTACTGGGGATAGACCCTTTCTGCACATGTTCTGATAGGCTGGGATTACATGAGCTAACTTCACCAATTCACTTGGTCAACTGTAGCATGGTGCACAAATCCATATGTATTGATATACTCTTGGCACAGAAATTCAATTTCTGCCATGACAGGATTGGAACCCATGACGTGAGGGGTGATATTAGGACGCCCTCCCAACTATGCCACACCCCCTACCCTGGGATATTTTAATAATTTGATTGTCTTTGTGTGGAAATAACTTCCCATATACAACCCTAAGGCCAAAATTATGCTTCTCCGAGGGAACACCAGGGGCTAAAGGCACCACCTGGGTACAAGCAAAGTTTACATTGAGATCCTTGTTTAGAAAAAACTGGCCAAGGATTTGGGAGGACTGGATCATCCAAACTCAAGCGCATTTTCCACCAGACGAAAATGCTAGGGGTTTATACACTGCCCCACCCTGGAGCACTGGCGGAGGATTTGAGGTCATCAGGAGAACTGTTAGGAGAGGGACGAGATTGGAGTTTATTTTACTTTATTTTTAAAAAAACTCACTAAAATAGTTAAACTTAGTTGAAAGAAAAAAATATCTTTTACATTACAGTATATTTTATTAATAATTATTATGTGGTGTAAAAAATTCACTTGGAATAAATTTAGATAGTTTTGCAATTAATATTGTGTGCTACTGTAAAAAGATTTGAGAGAAAGGTTTCTAACTTTTATTTGTTTGTTTAACAAATCTTGGAATTAAAGTTGAAGAGATAGTTTTCCCCTATCCAAGTGTTTCTCAGCTACTTGTAAGAAGAGTCAAAGGGAAATGTTCCACTGTTTTCAGAAGTACCTTCAATTATTAGAAGGAAACAATTTTGAACCTGTCTATTATTGAGGACATGCCCATTTGGCTGTTTTGAGCTCACCTAGGACATTAGTCTTAATTTATTGTAACCTGTTCCTTTATTATATCAACAGCTTAGCAAAGTACATAATGAATCTTTATAATAAACCTGAAAATGTTTACAGGTTGCTTAGGACAAGAAAGGCGACGCGGGGAGGTCCATGCTGCATTAAAGTAGAATTTGTTATTTGACTAACCTATTATGTAAGGCGCCAGGGGAGATGAAATTTGTATCAGTGCGAATTACACAATTCCCATGGATCTACCAGAGACACCAAGTAAACATGATTAAAATGACCTTGTAGCCTTCTATATGACTAAGGCTTAAAGTTTTAGCATGAGCACTTTGACTGTAATGTATCCATGTTGATCAAATGCTTTTTCAGAAAATGGAAAACTTAAAAGATCAGCATGGGGAAAGTTATTTATTTGAAAAATAAGGGAAATAGAATGAAATAGAACAGTACACTTAAAAGCAAGGGCTCTGGGCTTTAAATAGGGAATGGAGCTTGAGGGTTACCATGTTTCTTTTAGTTACTGCAGCTCATGGATTGGACTTCTTCTCAGGTTTTAGTTTCCTGGGTTTGCTCTTGGAAGGAAAGGGCCATTTTGCAAATTGTCAAAGAACTGAGGTTGAGAAAGGAAAGGGGCACTCCATGATTGGCTGATTCCCAATATAACATATTATAACTCATTAAAAAATTTAATAAAGAGGTGCACTCCATCCTCAGAGGTTTGGCGCTCAATTTAAATGCAAATTTCCTTATAATCAGAAAAAAAACTTTTGGAAACAGCATAAGGGAAGGTGGACTTGGTTTATAAATTTCTAAAATATCCTAGCAAAATCGAATTATCATATATTTACACTGTAATTTAAAGCATCAGAACTATGAAATTTTGGAAAATGGGCGGCAGTATTACTTAACTTACCAGAGTACTGCCGCCATTTTGGCGGTATAGTCGGGATTTCTATACACAAGAGTTTAATTTTAACATTATATACAAAAGATAGGAAGTAGGGATTAGACTGGTCTCAATTATTGGAGTTTTCCTGAAATAAAATTGGCCTTTAATACTTGTAGGGCGTAGTAGGCACCTCCTGGCTTATTGCCATTTGTGGGAAACCTAACAAAGTTTATTAACACTAATAAGGAAGGTGAGTAGCTTTTGATGTCTACCTTCAGGATCATAGAACTGGATACTGAAAACACCACTAAGATTGGATCAAAGGACATCAATGAATCCCCCCTCGGGTTGGGACCATCTAGTACTAAAAAAAGATTGGATCAAAGGCAGAAGCAATGAAGCTGTTTTAAAAATTTAGCCTTGTGACATTTTGATTAGTGGGAACCCTTTTATGAAAAGAGCGTTAATAAATAAATTATGATTTTGAGGAATAATATCTTGGCTGTATTTAATAATGGAGCGCTGTCAACATCATGTCCTCTAAATTGATGAAAAGCTGAAGTTCATTTCAGATATAGACTTTAATTTCAAGTGCCTGAAAGGTGAGTCATATGTCATGTGCGCCTTAGGAACATATTTGTCAATGCCTTTACGTTCTGGAAGCATGGCTTTTATGGCTTCACCAATGGTTCTGGACAACAACCACTACAATTTCTTAATTTGCACCCAGTTTTTATTTTAGCTTGGTGCCAAGATTAACTTCTCCACCATTACCGTGATCATACACATCTACCAAGTGTCACTGGTGCTTAAGGATTAGGGTGACATATCATGCAAGTGGATATTATGCCTGGTGGAACCAACTAGTCAATATACCCAATCCACTGCACCTTAAGGAGAAGGAAGGTAAGAAACTGACTTATATGGTCAGAATAAAGAAAGGCCTGCTACTGAGCGCTAGTGAGGCCATGGAGTTTAGAAATGGTGAACAACAATGGATGTTACTATTGATTAGTTTGAAAACACCTTCAAAAGTAACACTCTAAGGTTACTTTTGCAACGGGATTGGTTAACAGGAGCCAAGAGTTCTGCCTAGGTTCTTTGATATTAACTACACTGGAGAACTGAATGCCATATTAGGGAAAATCACTACCCATCCTATACATGAGAAGAAGGGTCAAGTCGTCAGCCAAGCAAGATTGAAAAGCTGTGACGCCATTGAGTCAGTGCATCCTGCTTCATATTTCGATGAGTTGGAATTTGAGGATGTGACCAACAAAGAGAGTCTGAAATAGGATAAGCTCTTAAATGAGTTTAAAGACATCTTCTCACTAGAACAAGCGACTATAAATCATGCAAATGAGAGGTTCATAGGATGGACACTTGATCTGCCACCCCTTTATAATTTAAATATTACTAACTTTTGTAAGCTAAAGATAAACTAAGTGCCAAAGAGTTGCATCAGTTATCTCAAGCCAGATTAATCATATCTTCAGATAGACTATGGGCTTCACCGCTGCTTCTGGTGAACATGAAGCATTGAACACATTACATGGGTATGGACCACCACTGTTAACTGAAGTTAACATGAAAGATTCATACTATTTCCCTTATACAATAACGCTCTGTATCACTTTAGACAAATAAATACTAATCCGAATTAATCTAACCAGTGACTACTGGAAAAAGAGCTTTAACCTGAAGACCAGGAGAAGTACCTTGACCAGTATAAGGAATTGTTCAGACTTATGAGGATGCCACAGGGGCTGTGCAACGCCCCTGCAACCTTCCAAAAAGCAATGAATTAAACATTCATGAGATCCAAGCTATCAAGTGTTCGCATCTATTTTGATGATATAAACGTGTTCAGTCACACTTTCTAAAACACCTGCAACACTTGAGAGAAGCGTTAAACAGAATATAAATTCTATCCTGAAGCTGAAACAAAGCAAGTGCACGTTTTTAAAAAAAACAGCTGATTTTTCTGTTGCATAAGATCAGTCCCAAATGAATCAAGCATCAGTAAGTGAAGATTGAAGCCACAGTAGCCATGGAACAACCTTAAAGCATGAGCAACATCCAAATATTCCTTAAAAATGGTGTGATATATTGTCAGTTTATCACCTATTTTGTAGAGTAACTGCGCTGCTAACTTACTTTTAACTTAGGAAACAAAGCAGAATTATGACTTGAGCATGAGAAGTCTCTTAAAAAGCTGAAAGCTTTAATAGTAAAAGCATCAATACTAACCTACTAGACAACAACAAGATTATTTACCTGTACACCTTTGTCAGTGACATTGGGCTTAGAGCAATGTATGCCCTATAAGATAAAAAAGGTGTCGTTTACCATATCAAATACTACTAAGATCTTCACAATAATGGAAAAGAACTATTTTGTGACGGATCAAGAGTTATTGGCCATAATAGCGCTGAAGCACTTTTGACCCTACTTATATATGGATTACAATTCAAAGTCATAATAGATCATATATCAATCAATTGGCTGCACAACCTGAAAAACCATACAGATGCCTTACCCAATGGGCATTACAACTCCAAGGGCATGATTTTGAAAGCATACTTAAGGCAGCAAGCATCTCAATGCAAAAGGAATTTCTTTATACTTTGTTTTTACCTCCACGCACATAAGAGCGATTGCCTATGCAACCTGGTTGGACTACCAGAGAAGGAAATGTAGCACAAAACTGATTAAGAGAAAACTGTCTCAAGAAGATGTTCCAGAGATACCCAGCATACGGGTGGGAACCAACAGAAAGTGATCATGTATAAGTGGCACCCATACATCTGACCTAGTGATTAAAGCAGAACTTGTGATGGAAACTCAAAAGCATGTTGGCCATAGACAATTCCAGGGTTTGTTGCACAGCTGATATTAGTCCTAAGGGTTTAGTAAGATGAAATACATCAAGACACGGAACTCTGTGTACCCTATAATAGCTTCATACCACTAAAGAAGTGCTTTGAGTTACAGTTGATCTCGAAAACAGCCTCATTACTTAATATATACAATTACATGATAGGACTGTTGCCTAACAGCCTCGAGTGGATCCAATTTTATCAATGGGAAATTGACCATTTTGCTAAATGGGTCAAAGCATCAGCAGACAAGATCTAAATCGCAGGATCATCACCTGATTCCCGTATATTTAAGTGTTATTGTTGAGATTTGAGATAATAAGTGAGTTGAGATCCCTATTTCTGAATTGATCCACTATAAGTTGTCTCTCAAACCTTTACAATCATAACCTGTCCCTAAAGGCAATAATGGAAAATTTGTCAAGAAGGATCTTGTGCACAGCTATTGATGGAAATTCTTATGTAATTGTACCCTGCTTTCTGAATTTTAAATAGCCGTGACTCCCAACAATGCGATCACAATTATGATGTCTATAAAGAAAAACTAAGGTGTCAACTAGGCAGGTAACCAGAAGATTGTAAAATATTCTGATCATATGGAGCCGTGGAGATCTTTTTGGCAGAATGTCCCCATTTGTCCTATATATAGTATTTATTAACTCTATAAAACAGTCTATTCACCCCATCTTTTCAGCTTTATTGACCTATATGCTAGTTTTACAGCTTTGGCCCTGTCAGAAAATTGCTTTTCCAAATAATGGCTTTTTTAGTGTTCCAGGCCAACCAGTATGGAGACTGGTTGACCCTTTGATGTTTCGCCTTCATAGGCGTATCAACCCCCTTACAAGTCCACGTCCAACCCACCAACACAGCAGACCAACGACTTTTCCTTGGCCCCATGATCCCTCTTGGATGTTCCTCAGTAAGTCCAACCCCCATCCTGAGTGGCCATGGCACTCCTGCGCTGCAGCACCCTCATGACCAATCGCCAGCCACTCAAGGGTGTACCCCAGAATACCATCCCCTATCTTGGGCGGCTAAGGCACTCCCGCGCTGCACCACCCTCATGACTGACCGCTATCAGCACATCATCGTTGGTGGCTGGTTGGCCAGGTTCACGTCGGTCATCAAAGGGCTGAAGTATGGGAGCTGGCAGCATTGGCCACTCCAGTCATGTCACCCTGCACCTACTTAGGGGATCTACAGTCCCACCCCTATCCACTTTATTGGCTCTTGATACACAAATAAATAGGAAAATGGGCGAATGAGAGATATTTATTGCAAGGGAATGACGACTATTTAAACCCTAGGCTACTGCTCCTGTTCAAAACCTATTGGCCATCATCCAGAACTTCAGTCAATCTTCAGTCATCCATGGTACCAATTACCTTCCAATCAGCTCGTTATGTTCACCAAATATTATGTTGACTCATCCTTGGCATGAGTCACCACTCAGTCGTATATAAATTACTATTATTATAAGTACTTTGAGCATCCTTGGCATAAGTCGCTGGTACTCTGAGTTAGGTACTAAATTCAATATTAGACAAGTGAAAAAATACTACAGCTTTTCACGGTAAATCCCACAATCATCTTTAATGGCAGTTGGCATCTGAATAAGATTTCTGTCAAACTCATATCCAAGTTAGCGAAATCATTGTCAGATGCTTTTAAATGAATACGTCAGCTTTCTTCAGGAAATTTCCACAAACATTCCTCTATTTTGCAATTGGCGCAGAATTTGAAATCTTCCAAACCTAAAACAATCAATATTTTATAACAAAAAATATTGAGCTAGGCGATTAGCTGGCAATCATGCCCAACTAACTGAAACCCCCTAATTTTGATATTATTGGGAGGAATCCATATGGGTAATTTCTGACAAGATCACCTCAAACCATAGCTACAGTCATGAGAACTGTCAAGCTGACATTAGTGATTCTAACTACTGCAGGCTTCAAGCTGTCCAGTGAGAACATCTATCACGAAAGTGGAGTATATAACAATCAAGAAGGCCAACCTGCCAACTGGTTGGGTAGCATAACTTGTTGGATCAATACCTCTCAGTACAAATTAACCCCTCTACAGCATGAAAGCTAAATATTTAGGGCTACTTTGATTCACCTTATACCTGTTGACACGATCATTATAAACTCCAATATATGAGAACAAGATTATCTAATGACCAAAGAAAGGCATCTACTCCTTGGGAGGTCGTTCTAGTTTTCCTGAACCTCTTTGGTGCCTTCCACGATGTAGATTTTTTAATCTCAGCTCTACTACCCCAGGAAAAATGGCTTTAGGGTAATTACCGCTATCATTGAAGTTTATCCATCCAGTTATACATCAAATAGTAAAAATAGTGTATTTGCATCACCATGAAGTGGCCCAACGATTAAGGCTCACTCAAACACTACACTCAAATATTGTCAATTTATATTATGCCGCCACCTTATTTGTCCCTAACAATTGGGAGGCCATTATCAATAACCATCAGCTGATTGTTGAGGCTCACAACCAACTTTTTATGTTAGATTGTGGAATTTCGGGTTACCTTGAAGACCAGCTTTGTCAAAATGGAAATATCCATGAAACCACATGAAGCTTAAGCCTTAACCAGATTGAGGAACTTATTTGGATACCCCAGTAGCATTGCTAGGAGTTAGACTCCTTTAATAAAGCCTCTGGTGCTTGTTGAGTTATTGACACCCTAATTGTCAGATATTTGATAGGGGCATAATAATGTTAATATGCTTAATTTATTATGGATCATATCAAATATCATTGATTATGGATCAGAAATATCCTAAGCTTATGCAAAGCTTGGGATCCACAGCCTAGCCTTCCACTTATTAATATATGACTATGATGGCATGGGCTTGATGGCTTTTTTGGTTAGGTTGGACTTAACATTAAGTTTTGACTTTTTGATTCTGGCATGTGGGCTTTGTTGGTCTATGTAAAAATTAGTTTTTAATGTCAGTCAAGTTTTTGTCAAATTAATTACTAATCAGTGGTACAAATTTTCTTGGTATGTGCTGCCAATTGCTTGTGAAAGAGAATCAGTTCAGCTATTTGCAGATGCGTCTGAAACGCCATCTTGAGAATATTGGCATTATTTGCATTAACTGAGGCCGTGCAAGATGCTCTGAGTTATAAATATATGTAGACCCTTGTATGAAAATTTTACGTGTTCCTCTGGTCAAGTACTATTAAAATGAGACGTCATGGTAGACTGTGGGGAACATCAAACCCTATAAATTATCTCCAAGTTGTTACTAATAAAATACTATCAACTACTACCACAGGTTTATAGTTTACTTTATAAGCTTATTGTTTTTAATACTTTAAGTTGTATTAAGTCAAGTATTTACTTAAGATCAGTAAGATCAAGGCAGCGTACCATTGCCTAAGTAATGACAGGATAGACAACTTTTAAGTGCTATTTCAAAGGAGTTATATCTTAACTATAGTCACCGTCAGGTATATTGTCTTCATAAAATAGACGTTTGAACCTCCACAATTCCACAAAGGAAGAACAAGCCATCTGAAGAAGACCATAATCCAACAAGTGGTGCTAATGGCTGGTAATGTAGATGGTGACCATGCTGAGCTTGGGAGCAATCCCAATCAATTATTCAGAACCATTACTGGTACCAATGGGAATACTGAAATAACTGTGTCCCAGATTAATTTGGAGAAGTTACCCATTATTACCTACTCCAACAAACTTATTTCACCGGAAGAGCTGGAACGTCTTGAACAACAGTTGTTAAGAGGGTACCAAATAGGACAAGGGCTTGCAGATAACAGTAGCAATCCTTTTTATTGCCAATTACAGCAAGATAAGTTATGGATGAGATATCTAGCTCATCATTAATTGAGTGTAGTTCAGATCCAAAACAATCTAATTGAGATAGAGAATATCACACAATACTTAATTAAATTTGTATATCCCACCTCCAGAAATTCTCAGATGACAATTGCCTGCCATCATGCAGCCATTACCGAGTTGCTAAACTACTCACTCAACTTAAGCTAGGCAGGCCAAATTTTAAATGAGCGATTGGAAGCCAACTTTGCTGAGGTCCGTTATAGACTGAAGGCAAATAATAATTTAGCCACTTGGGCTAATGACTGGGTAGCAGAATTGGTACAAGAGCTGAATGACAGATTGCATCCCATATTTGACAATTTCATAGAGGAAAGAGGAGTCACCAAAACTTGGGTTAGAAATGTCACTCAGTCTTCTATTAATGCCTCAGAGTTCATGAGGCTTAATCACAAAGCCCAAGAGGCGCAATTAAACCATAGTAATGAATTTTGTGACCAGTATCGGCATTTGAGCACCCAAATTTTGCAGATGAAAGATGAATATACTGGAAAAGACAATAACTGGCAAACACAGTTTGAGGACCAATGGGCGAAAAATGAAAAAAATCAAGACTCTATTGATAATCTTAATCTACAGATCAATTATCACAATGATGATGTTATTGCTATTAATGAGTCAAACAATATTCTTCATGGAGAATTGAACCAGTGCAAGAAGGTAATAAAAGAAAAGGACTAAGTGATTTACACCTTGCAACTACAAACCACTAGCTTGAATGAGGAAATTGTGAAATTAAAGTTAAAAAATCGAAATTGTGTCAATTGGGAAAATGAAACCAATGATCAATTTCAAGCTCTGAATGACGGGCGTTGTCAGTGTGCTACAAACCACTTGATTGGGATCTTTATTGAATATTATGAGGACAAAGCTTCAAAAAAGCTACTGAAATGGATTCTGGGTCACATTGACAAATGCCTATTACTATGGTTGCTTTGGCCAAATTTAACACCTCAAACTGAAGTACAATGCCTCAGAGCCCTAATACGCCTGTCTAAAGTCAACAAAGTAGTAATTGTGATAATCAGGAAAGGGAAAACAATAATTATAAACCAGCAAACCTCCCTACTTTTGACAAGAACAAAAGTATTTCCATATTTATCAAACGCTTTGAGAGCCATGTATGGGGCCAGCGACTGTAACAAAGCAGCTACTATGATTAACTGCTTGGATGAGTGGAGCATTGAGTTGAGTATTCCTCACATTAATGAAAACCCAACATATGCTGAAGTCAAAGAATCTGTGCTTCAAGAATTTGGAGGTCTAGAATGAATGTCAACCAGAAAATCCAAGTTTATGAACATTCACTTTAATAAAAATGAAGCAATTGATGAATTTATGGATCAATTCTCTTGTGAAGCTCAAGTTCTCCTAGGCGCAAAGGCTTTGGTCAATTTTGATGCTAAGATTGCACTAGAACATGCAGTAGGACCTTACCCAAATTTGCAAACACTTTATTGCCTGCTTTCGTGAAAAACCTTGCAAAATCTGAATTGGTTGATTGTTTGTGCAGATGCTCAAAAAATTATGGCCTCCTAATACCGGGTACAGATCAGGACCTGCTGCCTCTGCTGGAAAGCCCTTCAAAACCAATAAGAAGATTGACAGTGATCCGCATGTAAAAATGAGCAAAACTCAAATACAAGAGCCCCACGCCCAATGAGTGAGATTAATTGCTTTAATTGCAATTGTAAAGGTCACTTTTCTTCCTGATGCCGTCAGCAAAATATCAATGTAGTCCTTCCTGATACCATTCAGGAGAAGGGAAAAGAACAGGCACAATAGATTCAGGACGCTCTATTGTTCCTAAAACACCAGTCCACCTGATTGACAAGAAAACGCTGACCATGGGGCCACGTTTATCAATGAAATAAATTATATTTTATTATAAAATAAAGATTTTTCAAATGTACATGCGTTAACTCACTTCCAGAGTAAGGTTGTCATACCTGAAGCGTCTGAAGTAGTCATTAAACCCTATGTGTAACAAATATTTAAGATTATTCCAGCTGAAGGGTCAAGCAATACAACAGATCTCCCAAGCTTGAAAGGTGTGAATACAGCCAGGCCAATTGACCCATTCATCAATGAATGTCCCAGTATTGGAAATACTCTGAAGCACACTCTTAACTCACTGGATTATTCCCATATTCACTTAGTAAACTCTATTGATTCTTACTACTCTGAGTGCAATTACATGGATAATTTGGTCAACAAGATCAAAGTTGTAGCTATTGTTGATAGTGGAGCACCTGTAAACATTGTTTACACAAAGTTGTTAAAGAAATTGAATAGCTCTATCATTGACCATCATCAAGAATATGGGACTGCAGGCCTTAACAGCATTAGGAATGAAGGAGCTTACAGCACTTTGCCACTGCAATTTGGAGCTTTGGTAGTAGCCGCACCCACAATAGTACTTCCAGACGCCAATTATGACATATTAATTGGAACTAGTTTTTTAAGGACCTATGAGATCTCATGCAATTTTAAAGAAATGTCTTGACAATATTGGGCCAATCACTTCCAATTTATTACTCTTGCAACAATACAAAGCCCACAAGCCGTCGTAGAAGTTTTATCAATATATCTTATGCTGATGGGATAATAGCAGTATGATATATTCAGCGAGGAAATTAAGCCATCCCATGCCAACCACCATAAACAAAAATCAAGGAATACCTCTATGTGTGAATAAGGATGCAACAATAGCTCCAGGCCATCTGTGGGATCCACCAATGGATGCCACAAATAATTCATTAAAGTGATATATTTACTTTATAATAAAAGTAATAAATAACACTTATTAAAGTTTTTTGGGTTTTTATTGTTTAGGTAGGGCAAAACCAGGAAAGGTCCTTTTCTCAATACTAGTTATCCTATTTAAACTAGTTCAGATTTTGAGACCATCGATGTATGAGGCAAAAGAATGTAAAGCTCAGTTATCTAAATTAGGTAAAATAGGCTTTTGGCCTATCAGATCGAAGATAAAATTTTTGAAGAAAAACTGACCCATGCAGTAACGATTTGATGAATTGTATCCAATCATCAGCGAGTAAAAACTTTTCACCTTGGTGGTGGTCAAAAATCATGTGGTAATGATTGGTTAATTTTTACCTTTCATCTTCAAGTAAAATCTTCACACCTCAGTGGTGGTCAGACTCAGATGGTAATGATTGGGTAATATTTACCCTATCATTATTGAGTAAAATCTTTGTACCTCGGCGGTGGTTAGACT
Source organism: Massospora cicadina (assembly GCA_022478985.1). Classification (NCBI taxonomy): domain Eukaryota; kingdom Fungi; phylum Entomophthoromycota; class Entomophthoromycetes; order Entomophthorales; family Entomophthoraceae; genus Massospora; species Massospora cicadina. The sequence goes on from JAKSZP010017114.1 coordinate 195,143, forward strand.
TGGATAGTAATGATTGTTTAACTCACACCCAATCATTGATGGTAAAATCTTATTGCTTCGCGGAGGTTCAGATCTGTGCGAACATTGGACTCCTTGAATTTGACTGAGAACTCGGAGTAATCCTATTATTAGTTTTTACCTTTTTAAGAAAATTTTTATGATAAACCGTATTATTCTGATGGTTAGGACTCCACTGAAAGTCCGCCAAGGTCTTTTTGCAATGTGTACTCATATCATTGAAATCCCCATTATCATATGATAATTGGGCAGGAGATGGGCCAATCATAATAGTAGATTTAAGAGCACTAATACTTCCAACATTCTTTTTCTTGAGTCAAAAAGGAGAATGTCCGACATTGCCCCCCTCAAGAATGTTGGAAGGGGTGTAGGGTCAAAGGAAGCGGCCATGTACTCAGATTATAATAATTCTGGTAGCCAAAGGCTTTATAGTATACTCATCTCCTCTCTTATGTATGATGATAAATGGCCCCTCCCAGTTTGATCCAAGCTTGCCACTTTGGGGAGTTTTGTGATTGGGGTAATATAAAACCCTATCTGACACTTGATAGGAAGGTAGTGGAGCTCGGAGCTCATTGGTAGCTTGGCCTTTTTTAGTCACTGTTTTTGCTAGGCTAGACTTCCCAGCATATAATTTTTCATACTTAGTGCATGAAGGTTTAGACTGAGGTTCGCGAGGAGTAGCATCCTTGGTAGAACAATTCTCTTGAGCCTTGGGATGAGAATCGGCTGCCTCCACAGGCTGAGTGGTAGACTTTTCTTTTCTAGGCTGTACTTTGGGAGCCTGAACTTTTCCTGGCTTATTCACCACCTCATCTGCCGCAAAAAATGGAATACCATCACTAGCCTCCACTGTATCAGGCAATTTCTTAGTGTTGCACCTGGAGGTGACATAATGTAAAGGCAAAATGGAAGAGAGGTTTTCAACTAGACAGGTGTAGTCATTCTTGATGAGTTCTTTGTTGGATAAGACTAATGGAACTTTGTAGTTCATTAAAGATAGGAACCCTTGTTTCATGTTGATGATGCCTTCATACTCGAACATAATTGAGTACCTATAAGCATCTCATAATCGTTTATTGTCCAAAGCCACTGTGGGGGCCAAAAGACTAAGCTTCCCAGTACAAATGGGAAGGGACGAGTAAGCACCGAGTGCACGGGTGTTGTTAGGATTGGCAGTTCCAAAGTCTTGGTTGTAATCCAAGTCAGGTGCAAGTTGGATCTTTTTCATCAACTCTGAGGAGATTACATTCACCGGGGAGCCTGTATCTAGGATAGCCATCACCCGAACCTTTTGGATAACAACTTTGACCTTTGTAAGTATCCCCTTAGAAGTGGGCGATAACGCTAAGACCTCCTTAAGATAGAAATTGGAGGTTAATTTTCACGCGGTCTTGGGGTGTTTTCCTGGATGGACTGCATGGTATGGCCAGGCTGGATTAAATGCAAATAATGTGAGACAACACCTCATCTGCATCGCTGGCAGTATTGATAATGATTGACTCCCTTAGAACTTGGCTGAGATACATCTCTTCAGGTATGGTGGCTTCATCCACTCCTCCAGCATTTAGGTGATCAGGAACCTCCACTTCTGCGGGAGCCCCAAGCAAGTAGTACCCAACGTTATTGTAACCCTTCTCAGAGTCAGCCTCTGGGGTTTTTTCAACCATGGGCAAGGTTACAATTGAAGTGGGGGAGACAGTCACGAGAGGAGGATAGTTGGCTTTGCTTTAACCGGCATTTTTTCAACCCCAGTAGTTCAGGAGGATATACCCTTAAGGCGCGCACCTATCATCCGAGCTGAAGGGGAAACCACAGTAGGGATTTCCGCTTTGCATGAATGAGGAATGTCCAGTTTAAATCGCACCAAAGCAGCAGGTTTTGCAGGGAGGATAGGCACAGGTGGCCTTACATTCAGCGTTTCAACTGGTGGCAGCTCTTCAAAGGTTAGAGCGGATAGTGTCACCTCCTTCTCATAAAAAGGGGCACATAAAGGAATTTGGACAACGTCCAACAAAGCCTCTTTTATATCACGGATAGTTGTGAAGTGGCGTTTCACTGATATGGTATGCCCGGCGAAAGAGGGTTGTGAAGCTAACCATGTTAATATGGCGGCGATAGCGTCATCCAGGGTAAGCAAGTTGGACGTAGCCAACCTTTGAGTAGCGAGATAGAACCACTCAGCAAAACTAAAGAGGGTTTCAGACTTATACATGGTAAGGCGCATGAAAGCCTGTTTTTCCCCTGTATAAGCTCTGCTTGGATCTGAATTCAGCCAAGAGGGCCTTCTTAACATCTGGCCAGATGTGCTGAGGATCCAGGTGAGGAACGATCAGCTCTTGGTTTTTGCGGCTTAAACAGGGAAGTATGTACTGAACTTTCTGTTTGTCAGTGGCGCCATCCATTGCAGCTTCATAAACGTATAAAAAGGAAGCAATGCTCCCTTCACCCAGGATGTATCTATCCTTTATGGGTATTTTGAACGGTCATTGCTCTAACTTTTTGAGACATGAGAAAGAGCTGGCTAGTTGCTTCTTGAGAGCAACTAATCGCAAGTCAGGAGAGCTGCTCATGTTGACAGTCTCCATTTTGTTAATATTTATCAAAGTATTCAGGGGCTCGACCCCTGTAGTGAACACCAATTTGTGGGATCTGCCAATGGATGCCATAAATAATTTATTAAAGTGAGATATTTACTTTACAATAAAAGTAATAAATAACACATGCTAGAGTTTTTTTTGGGTTTTTTATTGTTTAGGTAGGGCAAAACCAGTAAAGGTCCTTTTCTCAATACTAGTTTTTCCTATTTAGACTAGTTCAGTTTTTGAGACCATCGATATTTGAGGCAAAAGAATGTAAAGCTCAGTTATCTAAATTAGGTAAAATAGGCTTTTGGCCTATCAGATCAAAGATAAAATTTTTGAAGAAAAACTGACCCATGTGGTAACAATTTTATGAATTGTATTCAATCATCACCGAGTAAAATCTTTTCACCTCAGTGGTAGTCAAACTCATGTGGTAATGATTGGTTAATTTTTACCCTATCATTATCAAGTAAAATCTTCAACCCTTGGCGGTGGTCAGACTCAGATGGTGATGATTGGCTAATTTTTACCCTATTATCATCGAGTAAAATCTTTGCACCTCAGCGGTGGTTAGACTTGGATGGTAGTGATTGGTTAACTTGCACCCAATCATCGATGGGTAAAATCTTTTCACTTCTTGGAGGTTCAGATCCATGCGACAGTGAACTACTTGAATTTAACTGAGAACTCAGAGTAATCCTATTATTAGTTTTTACCTTTTTAAGCCAATTTTTATGATAAACCATATTTTTCTGATGGTTAGGATTCCACCGAGAGTCCGCCAAGGTCTTTTCGCCATGGGTACTCATATCATTGACTTCCCCATTATTATTTGATAATTGGGCAGTAGATGGGCCAATCATAATAGCAGATTTGAGAGCACTAATACTTCCAACATTCTTTTTCTTGAGTTAAGAAGGAGAATGTCTGATACCATCAACTGGTTATGATGACTGGGACCACGCTGGATATTCCAGAAGGACTATATGGGAAGTTGTATCCCTGTGGCATCATTCTCAAATGGAACCTAGTGTGACGCCTGGAATACTTATACCAGGGGACGGAGTGATTAATGTTCTACTAGCAAATTTGACTAGCCAAAATATTAAGGTTATAAATATCAAGTAGTCACATTCATGTATCTGTTTCCAAGTGACGATTAATATAAGCTGTCAAATTGGTGACTTATCTAAGTTCAGCTTACCAACTGGAACCATTAAAGCACATACTGTAATTTCTGAAGAATCATTTATCAGATTATCAGAACAACAGAAAGATGAAGCACTAGAGTTATTTATGATGATAATCTAAAATTTTTCACCAAAGATGACCAAGATTTATGTTGTGCAAAAGGAGTACAGTATTTTGTTGACACTGGGGACCTTATGCCTATTAGAATGAGGCCAATCCTGAGCCCCAGGGCTAGTGACAAAAAAATGGAGAAGAGCTAGACAAATTGATGAAAAATGGAATGATAGTACCCTCCAAAAGCCCGTGGGCCAGCCCTAGTTTAATAGTAAAGAAAAAAGATGGCAGGAATCAGGTTGTGATTGATTATTGATGCCTCAATGCCATTACAAAAAAAAGCTTCATATCCGTTGCACAGAATTGATGATGCTCTGGACCTTCTGGGAGGGGCGAAGTATTTTGCCGCAATGGACCTTATCTCAGGATATTGGTAAATTGAACTGCCTCATAAGAAACAGGAGAAGTGCGCAGTGATTGTTTCTCAAGGGCTGTTTCATCTGACGCGCATGCCACAGGGGCTGTGCAATGTTCCAGCAACCTTTCAACGTGTAATGAACACAATTTGGGGGAACTTAATTTATTCTGCATAATGGTGTATGTGGATGATATCAATGTCTTTTTGCAAACATTTTCCAAACATCTGGAGCACCTTGAACTTGTGTTCAAATAGCTGTTGGAGGACAATATGAAAAAAACCTATAAAATGTCAATTATTTAAAGATTAATTGGAATACCTTGGGTTTATCATTGATTCCAAGGGCTTGCGGCCTCAGCCTCCAAAGGTTGAAGCGATTAACAAAATGAAACCTCCAACGAGTATGAGAAATGTCCAAGTGTTCTTAGGCATGGTAGGATACTATCAAATATTCTAGAAGGGTTTGCGAAGATTACTGAGCCCCTATTCCACTTACTACAAGGAAGAGTTCGTTTTTTCTGGACAGTGAGAGCCAACAAGCCTTTGATGCTTTGAAAACGAAATGAGCTCGGCGCCTATCCTCCAATATTCAGATTTCAGCAAGACTTTTATAATACAAACTGACGCCTCATTGACTGCTATTGGTGGTGTGCTATCTCAGATTGGGGATGATGGTGAGGAGCATCCGGTTGTTTATTGCAACTGGATGCTGAATAAGCATGAGCATAATCTTATGGCGACTGAAAGAGAATTTTTGGATGTCATCTATACTTTTAAACAATTTCAGGGTTACATTCATGGCACCAAGTTTCAATTAGTGCCGGATCACAGCACATTATGATGGCTCCACAATCTTAAGGAACCTGAAGGACGATTAGCCCGCTGGGCCCTGAAATTACAAGCAATGATTATGAAATTATTCATTGAACTGGAGCGGCCCATCAAAATGCAGATGGACTATTGCGACTTCCTATTTCAACTGTCCTGAGAAGTTTGGCTGATGAAATTCATGAAAAAATGATTACCCAAAATTATGGAGATGAGCCGCCTGAAGTTCAAAAAGCGATCAAAAAAGCATTAAATGACTAAAAATATCATAATGGAGCTTTATACAAGCTAAAGCCTGAGGGAAGTGAAAATTTTTCCTAAAACCTTCAGACTGAATGGAGATTATTACACAAGCACACATGGCCGTAAGACATGGGGAATGACCAAGATGCTAGAGTTAATTCAATCCAGTTACTATTGTGATTCCATACAATTCAATATCCATGAAATGCTTGATAAATGTCATTCATGCCAAATTGCAAAACCTATGAAGTCAGATGTGATATATCGTTTGATCAAACCTGACTAAGCCTGGCATACCATGTCAATTGATGTAATTGGCACTTTGCCTGTGAGTAGCCGAGGCAACAAATTCATAATTGTTGCTATTGACCATCTGACAAAATGGGTGGAAGTGAAAGCAATTTTAGACATCAGGACTCTAGCTACTGCCAAGTTTACTATGGATAATATTATTTATAAGCATGGAAGCCCCCAGAAGATCTTGATGGACAATGGCATGAATTTTACTGCCCAAATGGTATAATAATTAAATGAATTGATGTCTATCAAAGGAGCGTTGTCAACACTGTACCATCCTGAGACTAATGGTATGGTAGAGCAAGTGAATGGTACTTTAGTCGGCATTTTAAGCAAAAACGCAGCCTTGGCGCCTTTGCAATGGGCAACTTAAATTAGTGCTACTGTGTTTGCATACAATATTGGACACCACAGCAGCACAGACCACTCTCCATTTTTGACCCCTGTATGGTAGACATCCCTCCCTGCCTCCATTATTATATTCATTACTCAGTTCAACCAAAGCAATTAACCCAAATTTTTATGTTGAACAACTAGCGAATAACCTAATCAAGCTGCTATCTGAAGCCTACCAAAACACAATTAGTCAGAAACTATTCAGAAGAGCTACAACAACACTATATGAGCTATGGTGACTAAGTTCAAGGAAGGTGACTTAGTAGTATATTGCTACACTCATAGCGCAGGCCGCATGCACAAGCTGGCCTCGTTTTGGAAAGGTCAATTTATTATTTTGAAAAAATTGTCTGAAGATGTATATACCATTAAGGATCAAGGTGGCTGGGTTGTGAATTAAATAAAGCTAAGTTTCTTCATCCAAATCATAAAGAGTAGTTATACAAAAAGAAAAGAAAAAAAATAAATGAATTTAATAAATATAAGTATTTAATAATAATAAAAATAATAAAAAATAGAAAAAATAATCAAAAAGCTTAGAGTTAAATTCATAGATTTGATGCCTCGCTGGCATTAGAACTAGGTACCCCTTCTTTGGTAGGGGGAGGATAATGTGATCAAACTGGGGAAGCCTGTAGCAGAATTGGAGAGATGCAAAACTCATACAATTACTAACTATCCAACCCTGTCAGAGATGTGCCAAGCCCAAAAAAGCTCGGCACCAGGCATGCTGGCCCTGTCAGCTTAAGAAAGGCCATCAAATTAAAGGGAAAGAGCATTGAAAGGGACTTTTGAATAGGCGGGAAAGGTTCAAATCAGGATTAAATGCCACAGAAAGGAAGATAAAATTGGCAGTAAGGCTCTTAAGGCAGGGGTAAACTGGGGGGAGGAACACTTTCACATAAACATTTGCGAACAGGCCTCATTTAATACCCTGCACATGTCAGGCATGGTATCAGTGGGGAGCGAGGAAGGAAGGAAGCAAATGCATGCTCCCAAAAGAATTATCTGTGGGACATACTTCTTAGAGAGCCCTTTCGCCAAGCTTTTTCAAAGGGCTCAGTATAACACCAGGATGCGCCAATCCTTTGAGATCTGAGTCTTGAGGTCCAAAGAGATGTAAAGATTGGTATATACCAAAGCGGGTTTGCACCAAAGCCTAGCAACTGAGTTAGCGAAAATAAGTGCCTGGTTGACCTCAAAAATATTTTATGTGGCAACCCCAGGACTGGTAGTAAGTGCAGATGATAAGTAGGCATTTACAAGCTCTGAAATCAAATTAGCTCAAGACCCAGCAAAGCCACACTGCCCACAAGTAAAGAGGAAGCAATATTCTTAGAAGTGAAGACGTTAAAAAGGGAAAACAATAAGTTTGGAAGGATATCCACATCTAAAGTGAATTGATGTCAGATAAGTGTTTTATGGGACTGAACGGCTTCAGAAGGCCAAAGAGATAAAGAATAAGTCAAAAGGGGAACCCGCTCAACCCATTAGGATGTTTGACAGACAGTACTTGAAGCCATGAGGGCTTGTTTGGGTTCAACGATTGGTGTTATCACAGCAGGATGTGAAGCTGATCTCTCTAGTACTGTGGAAGCGTAGCTGATCGATCCTTCTTGAGGAATCATGAACAACATGCCCAAGTTGACCATTTTGCACTGCATGGCCTTGCTTAGTCTTAGGAAGACTCATCTGTTAGAGGTGGAAAGGCTATCAAGATAACGTTCATATTTTGATAAGCGCAAAGAGTTAGACATTGTGGCCCAGGAAGAATGGTACCCACCGCTTATATCCAGTCAATGTGGGGGAATTGTTGAGTAATTGACTGGACCTAATTGTTGGACATTTGATAGGGGCATAATAATCTTAACATGCTTAATTTATTGTGTATCATATCAGATATCAGTAATTATGGATCAGGAATATTCTAAGCTTGTGCTAAGATTGGGATCCGCAGCCTAGTGATTTCACTTGAAAATATTCAACTATGATGAAATGGATTTTGGGCTTTTTTGATTTTGTCATACTTGACATTAAGTTTCAAATTAATGGCTCAGGCATTTGGGCTTTGTTGGTCTATGTAAAAATTATTTTTAATGTCAGTCAAGTTTTTGTCAAATTAATTACTAATCAGCGGTACAAATTGTCTTGGTATGTGCTGCCAATTGCTTGTGAAAGAGAATCAGTTCAGCTTTTTGCAGATGCATCTGAAATGCCATCTTGAAAATATTGACATTATTTACACTGACCCTGAGGCCGTGCGAGATGCCCTGAGTCAAAGTATTTGTAGACCCTCAAATGAACATTTTACATGTTTTTTTACCAAGTACCATTAAAATGAGATGTCATGGGTAAGATATGGTGAACATCGAACCCTATAAATTATCTCCATGTTGTTACTAATAAAATACAATCAACTAGTACCACTAGTTTTTAGTTTAACTTATAAGCTTTTTGTGTTTAATCCTTTAAGTTGTATCAAGTCAAGGATTTACTTGGGATCAGTAAGATCAGGGCAGAGTGCCATCGTCCAAGTAACATCAGGAGAGACAACTTTCAGGTACCATTACAAAGAAGTTATTTTTAACTATAGTCATTGTATGGTCTATTGTCAGCATACAATAGACGTTTGAACTTCACAATACCGCAAAAGAAAAATCAGCCATATGAAGAAGACCAAAATACAACAGTGCTGAATGGTTTGAATAACCTAGGGTATAGAAGTACTGGAAGGCCCTACAGGGCTATAAGGGCCATAAGGCCCCCGTGGACCCCAATTACCTTCCAATTCCTTGGTACCCACTCTCGGTGATCCTAAAGAATCCTGGAAAAAGGACGTCTTAAAAATACTCATTGTTTTATAGGATTAAAAGATAAAGCGTGCTCAAGGATAATTGCTCCAAGTAGACGGAGTCCCTCTCAATCCCATAGTCTCAATGAATGCCATGTCAGATGAAATATTTTAATTTTAGTGCATTTTTCAAACTCACCTTTAGCCAAATCACCTAGCTCAAACAAACCTTTCACAGTTTCAAAACTTTTTTGGATAACATTGAGAGTCAGCTGCTCCTCCAGCGTCTAATTCTATTCTCTGAAAAAAAGTTGCCCTTAAAGCCTCAGTTACCTCTTTAAACTACCATTGGGATGAAATTCTGGATTATATAAAAGGATCAAGATGATGATTGGATCAACAGTCCCCTCTCAACTACGTGGAAACTTAGAATTATGAGCCTTCTTTGATACTTACCATCAACAATCTTTACAATCCTTTTATGACTAACTTTAAGCCAAGTTTCAAGGTGAAAGTTACCCTGGGACAGTTAGGTATCGCCTACTTCTTGAACGTTTATGAGAACTCAATAGAGGATGCAACTAAATATAAGAAGGTGAAGAAGATCCACTACTGCCTGAATAGCAATTCCCAAGAAATTATGACTCCCCATCTAAAGAAGTGTCACAATTGGTAAAAAATCTGTATGGCCTTAATCCAGGATTTTGGAAGCAACCAGACTTTGGCCAATCAAATAGTCTTTAATGGCCATTCATTTGAGCAAAGGAGAGAGTCCTGTGGAGTTCATCAGAAAAATTTTATGCTCAAGAACAATCCTTAATAGCCACTACTCATATTATGTTGGACAACACCTTAGCCTTGGTAATCTTCACGCTGGGATATTATCCTAAGGTAAAAAATTCATGAATGGTCAGAAGAGAATCTAATACTGTATCTGAAAAAATAAAGAAGCTCTTAATAAAGCTCATGCATCTACCTTAAATCCCAAGATTTCCGCATCTGCCTCAGCCAGCCATCCCCAAGACCATGTGGTTGAGAACCAGAAGAATCCTAGACCTTAACCTTTCTTTCACCGCTAAATTTCAAAATTCGAATATTACAATCACCCAGAAATTTAGCTTAACGAATCTAACGAATAATGGTGGTAAAGTCCACTGAACGCACCTCTGATGCTTCGGAATATACTCAAACTCACCCCAAATCACAGAACCCTCAGTTGCCAACTTGTGCGTCAACCCGTACAACCCGCTCCCAAACTGCAGCTGCAAAAGCAGAAGCAGACCAACTTTTATTAAACCATGGTGGGATCACAAATGATACCAACACTGTACAGCCTACCACAGTAAACTCTGTGTTGATTGAGGGTCACCCAATTAGTGCGCCCCACCCTGGAGGCACATCTAAGGTTTTACCCACAGTAGTAGGGAGTATTGCAGCTCCCAATACCTCAGATGGGGCTTGTTTGGCTTTGCCAACTGCCTCCACTTCGGAAATCAGCCTGGGCGCCCAGACCGAATCGTCAGAAAGTGTTGAATCAGTTGGTCATCATTTTTTCACTTCCAACATTACCCAAAGTGGCCAAACTGAATCTAAAGTATTTGGTGAATCAGTTGTTCTTCATTTTAATGGTTTGGAAGGTAATCAACGCGCATCAACTAATCAACACTGAGTGGTGAATCAGTTAGCCATTATGTTCATCAAAATCAAAATCAACATCAAAATTCAAATGGGACTAACCAAATAGCCAAACAACCAGCTGAAAAATCCCTACCAGTATTTGCTGATGGTTGGATGAAGACGGGAGTAATATATTGGTTTTATTATGAGCCATAATTACCCATACAGTTGGCAGGGAATAAACCCAAGCCAGGTAAGCCTACCCAACCTGCAAAAAATCAAGTAACTACTAGGAAGACCCAGAAGGGGCCAGCGCGTAAATCAAGAGGAATGCCAGCGCCTCTGGCTGTTATTCCCCCCATGAGGAATCCATTAAGTTAAATTTAAATTTAAATGTGAACAAAAATAAGCGAGTGAAGGAAGCCTTAGGCGCATGGCAGAAAAAACTAGTGCTTGCACCACCCACCATTGACCCTCGTGAAGCTGCTTTTGTGGCTGAAGTGAGGAAAAAATGTGCAGAAACTCGCTCACAATGTGTACTCCCTAGGTCCACTCTTGCTAATGCTGTTAGAGTCTACTATGGGAATAATCCTGTTGAGTTTTATGCATGGGATTATTTTAGTTATTTTGAAGCCATATCAAGAGCTTTTCCAGTTACACCACTATTCATGAAGTGGTGGAAAGCCACTATATTGATGTAGGGTTTACAACTGCAGCAGATGCAGATCGTGCATCCTCATTTACAATTAATATTCCGCATGGCTCTCTTCCTGTGCTGAGAACTAGATCTAACTTTGAGAAAATTTCATGGGTAACTTTCTCAAATCTTCCAACTACAGTGGACCCAGAATCCCTTAAGCTTGCGCTTCATCGAGGATTGATGGAATTTGGGTCAGTTCTACCAGTAGACCTGTGTGCACCAGCCTATTATGCCCCAATCCAGAGGGCTTGTATTGCTAGGGCATCATTTATCCCCAACCCAATGGTGGCCCGCAACATGGAGGTTATCTCACATGTTGCAGTCATTGGATCCTGTTCTGAAATCTTCTTTGTTGATCCAGACCATATACAACCACGTTGCTCATGGTGTAATGCTTTGGGCCACCTATATAATAGTTTACTGCTTGTAAACAAGCTCTCTAATCTAGTAGCCAAGTCCCTGCAACAGGTAAGAAACGCTCATGTACAGTAGCAGCGGCAATCCCACAACCAACTCACTGGGTGTCTGTACAGGATCTCACCCCCTCTGCCCAATGTGTAGCAGTTGAGAAGGCACAGCCAGTAGCACAACTTTATTCCCTTAGTGCGGAAAACCCTCTCCCTATGGGAACCCCATCTAAATTGCCAGACCCTTCACCAGCCCAAAATAAGCGCAAATATGCTTCTCATCAAGCTAACGCAGAGGAAGCCAGCCCAGGGTGGCATCTAAAACGAATTTAGTAATACAGATTACCCCAAGGGTGGAACAGGTATGGAGTACCCCAAGTCATGGTGGAGGCACCAAGTCATTGCCGCCCCCACCATCTACGGGTATTGCAACTAAGATGCCATTCTCAGTACTGAAGGAGGTGACTCTAGACTCTGATACATCAGATGATGCAAAAATGGAGGAGTCTATGGCGCACCCTCAAGATACTCTTGTGCAAAGCAGCGGGGGAAGTATCTTGGTCTGGCTTACAGGCTCCTCAGACCCATCAATTTAGGATAAACCACCTCCTCATCAATTAGCATAGATTGCTGCGAAGAGTCAAGCTCACAGACTAAAAAGGAGCAGCCTTACAGATGCAGGTGGAATCTCCGGTAACCCCTGGGATATGGAGGGGGACAGCTATGAGGCCCCAAAGTGGCATTCTGACCCTGCAGTCCATTAACTCTAATGGGCTCTAGGATTACAAGCGGAAAGCCCTCCTCCTCTGCAAATTCAGGTCGACTCGCATAGATATTGCAGCCATCCAGGAGCCAAATGTCCCCCCTCTGATTTGTAGCATGGAATGACCAATTTGGAGGTAACTCCTGTTGGACACATTATGTGGCCCTTATTATCCTTAACGCCTGGGTGAAAACCCACCAATTTTCAAAACACCTTGATGATCACCTTATATTGGCTAAATTATTAACCCCTGAGTTCTCTTTTTTTGTTGCAAACATATACCTGCCAAATGCGGGTCAAGAGCAGGGCCGTCTTTTGGAATAACTTTCTCTACTACAACTCCCAGGAAATACAGTGCTGATGGGGGATTTCAACACAATATTAAGTAGGGTGCGTGACACCTTTCCTCCTGCCACACAAGACAGATGAGGTACATCTCAGCTTCAAAATTTACTCAGGTCAAGTGGTTTCATGGATGCCCTCCCCCCTCAGCATTTGGACATGGCTGTATGTCTCAGATCCAAGGTGCAGGTCAGAGATTCACATCAGCTTCACGGATTGATATGGCCCTAGTGGGCCCATTGCTGGTTGGTCGAGTGTCCTCTCCCATAACCCGAGATAACACTATAAGTGATCACAGATCCCTCACGGTGATCCTGACAACAATCCTCAGACCATCAAGAAGATTTTGGCCAAGGATCGCTACAGGGCTCTTGAACAACCAGTTTTAAAGAGAGAAGATAAATGAGCCATTTGTGAGTCAGAGCAACTGGCCTCACCTCAATTGCAAACTTTACAAGAAAAATGGGCTGATACAAAAGCAAATACCTAAAAGTAGCCTATAATTGTGCTAAGGCTCAAATGACAGCGGCCCAGGCTAATGTCAGACGTGCTGGAGCTAGAATATGACACCTTGAAAGGAATTGCCTCCCACTGCCTTCCTTTCAATGGCTAGAGGCTTGGGAATTTACCCACGAGACATACCAGCAGGAATTACTTAGCGAGAAGAACGTGCAGCAAACTTCCCCTCGTCACATTACTACACCCAGTGGGAATGGCCCACCCGTTTCTTCTACAAGAAGCAGAAAGCCCGCTAAAAGGATCAGGAGATTGCAACCCTGAGGGTGGGGACCACTGTCACCACAAATAAGGAGGAGATCATCAATGAGATCCACCGTTACTATTCAGCCCTCTTCAAGGTTTCCTGGGTAAGCCCAGCAGATGTTCATGAATTCATTGAAGGGGCTCCGGGACCAATGGTTACTTTCTCAGCGGATGAAGAACTTCTTGAACCAATTACAGCAAGAAGTAATGGACATTATACTCCAGAGCCCGCATCTGAAGGCCCCAGGCCCAGATGGTAACCCGTTTGAGGTGTATCTAGTGGATCCCGTCACAGTTACAAAGGCCCTCCAGGCCCTCTTCTTACCCTTTTGGCAGAAGAGAGAGTACTTCCTGACTCGAGAGGATCAATTATGACCCTTATCCATAAGAAAGAAAGCCGAGTGGACCTTGCAAACTGGCGACCAATATCACTATTGGACATGGACCAAAAACTATTTACTATGCATCTAGCAAACCGCATGACTAAGTGGGCAGCTCCACGCTCAACCCAGCTCAACATGGCTTTATACCAGGGAGGTCGCTTCGGAACAATTACAATGAGCTTTTGGCAACCTTGTCAGCTAACTCATCTCAAACACATGGTTTTGTGGCGCTTCTGGATATGGGAAAAGCATATGATCGAGTAATTTGGGAGTATCTGGACGCCTCCCTAACCCGCCTCCACATCCCACCTCAAGATAGGACATGGCTATCAGCTCTTTATGCCCAGCTTCACACTAAGGTACTGTCCCCAAATAGGCTTTACAGCAGCGGTTATGGTTGAACAGGGTCTCCGGCAAGGGGATCCACTGAGCCCAATCTTATTCAACATAACTTTGGATCCTCTTCTGACCCTACTCCAGGAACGACTGGCTGGTATTCAGGTTCCTGGGAAACCCCCCACCCGCACCATAACCTTTGCTGATGACACAGCAGTGGCAGTTTGATGTTAGAAGGACCTAGACCTGGCCATGAAGGACCTGGATTGCTACTCCAAGGCGTCCAATGCAAAAATTAATAATTATAAAACCGTTATAAAGCAAGTTGGTACCTCATCTTTTCCTCCGCCTTTTGGTTTGGAACCTACCCGGGACGCCTTTCAGCATCTAGGTGTCCTCACCACATCACAAGGGGTTGCAATCAAGGATAATGAGGACCATTGCTTAATGTAATAAACTCTAGTGTAGCTAGCTGGAGCTGCCGGCGTATCACCCCCAGGGACGCGCCCTGATGGAGAATGTTTTTCTTCTATCAAAGCTATGGTTTCTCGCTCATTTATGTCCCTTTATGGACAGTTTCTACACGAGGTTGAATGTGATACTTCACTGTTGGATATGGGGATCCAACTACCCACCCACAGCTCTGACCACAATAACCCGTTTCCACAGTGAGGGGGGCCTAGGTCTTTTGGACACTAGGTCTCATGCCACTTCAATCCTGACGGGGTTCCTTAAGCCCATCATTTTCTGGGATATGGCTCCAATGCCGCAATGGGCTCCAGCCTTACTCCAGGGTCTAGCAGCCTCTCTAGGGCTTCCACTAACCTCACCTACAGCTGTATGAGAGTGGCTAACAAACCATCCAGGACACCGCCTCAAACTTCATCAAGTTTTTACTGGAATCAGCTCTCCTTGCACTTAAGAGGGCAGGAGTACTGGTGTACCACGCCTTCCCTTATAAAAGGAGTGGCCCTGGGATCAGCCCCCAGCATCACGCCCTAGTCCACAATGGGATGATTGTTATCTCTTATCTCCATCCTTTAGACAGACCCCCTATGCAGCCTCGTCTCCTGGAACTTTTACCCCCACTGTGGAATGTGATCTCAAGGAGCTCTGGAAGGAAGTTACCCATCCTGTTCTCTCAGCAAAAGTGTCAAATACACTTTGGCGTGTTCTACACTGCTCATACAGGACAGGGGATCGGACTGGTCCCACCTTCCAGCTCAAGGGTTGCCCACGATGTTCAAAGATGACAGACAGCCACCTCCACCGTTTCTTTACTTGCCCCCTCATAGCCCCTTTCTGGAGCAAGGTCCGCGAACTCCTGTGAGCAGAACCCTGGGTAGTGCACCCAGTTCAGGGCTTCATGTTTAAACTCTCACTCCCCAATTGCAACCAGTCATTAAGGGTCCTGGCATTTGGTGAAGTGATATGGGCTATTCATAATTCATATCTTCGCGCCGCTTTTGACTCCACTCTGTGCACGCTGCCCCATATGA
Organism: Massospora cicadina; assembly: GCA_022478985.1. Classification (NCBI taxonomy): domain Eukaryota; kingdom Fungi; phylum Entomophthoromycota; class Entomophthoromycetes; order Entomophthorales; family Entomophthoraceae; genus Massospora; species Massospora cicadina. The sequence continues at coordinate 210,773 of JAKSZP010017114.1, forward strand.
TCACTCACTTTCATGTTCATTTTGAGATATCTCTGAGAGTATTTACCATGTCGTTATGGGCCAAAAGGTCAGTTCAAGTGGATACCTCGTTCTAGCAAAGCTTTCCCCCACCCTTTCTTGACACCTCCACTTACCCCTGCCTTCTCCTCAAGCTCTTAGGAGCTCAGGCGTGATTAAATAAAGATCGTTGTATCCCCCTTTAGGTTGGGGCCACCTAGTGATAAAAAAAAGAAACAAGGATAAGAGAGATGAACTACATTTTATATACGATGGCGAATTTATAGACTTAACCATCAGTCATAATGACGTTAATAATAAAATGATGGCTGGTGGACAAAGTGATTCAAAAAGTGAATATGAAGCTGCTACTGCTGAAGACCAAAAATTTTGACCTACTCCTATACCTTTGTGGGATGATCTACAATTTATCAGTTGCAGAGTGATTCTATCCAAATGGCTAGTGATGAAGGAATGACCAAAAACGTTTTGAACCAAGCTACTCCAACAGAATCAATCAAATTTTCCTTTGAAATCTTTATTTAAAAGCTAATCAAGCAGTATTGAATGTCAGTAAAAACCCTAAAGCAAGGAGCATCAGAGCAGCACCATTGCAATCTACTGAATTGACCAGCATATTGCTTTTCAGAGGGGTACAAAAGTAATAATTATTTTTTTTGTACCAAGTTGAAGACCATACCCTTATCAACTCTGACAATAAAATATTTTAAGATCAAATTTAAAAACTTTGTTATTGACCAGACCAAGATGTTTAAAGCTCTCTGGTTCTACACCTGGGGGTGATGGTGATAATACATTATTAATTTACCTAGCTAGTACTCTGGAAAAGAGGTCTATCAAAAAACTTTGTCCCATCTTCTTTGTCGTGGTAAACACCAAAGTATATATGTCCAGGGTATGCGGTCAGACATTATCATGTGTTAAAAGTTGGAGAGTAATTTCAAATTTTTCATAAGTTGAAAAAATCAGCAAGGGATGTAACCAAGTTGATAAGAGGGGTCTCCTGCCATAAAGCTCTTTAAAAGGGACATCTTTATCATCCTGTAGTAGGTGACCTGATAGGCAAGTAGGGAACTTAGGGATGAATTAATTCTATCTCAGAAGGTCAGTAAAAGCCATCTGTCTCAAAATAGAGGTAAAGGTGCCATTGGCTCAAAATACAGCCTAATTAATGGAAGGGTCATATGGTTGTCATGGAAATGGCAGAAGAAGTTTTGAACTGCCTGCCGGTCGGGATGTGTGAGTACCCAAAAAGCAAGCCAGAATGCCAGAGGCATTGCTGACTGTTTGACTTGATATGAAGCTGGGAAATGTGATACCACGAACTGGTGGTGCAACAACAAGGTGAGGAGTATCCTGACGACAAACCACACTGAACTCAATCCCAACTCAGTGGGTCTAGCTGCAGGGGGTGGGATTACTGTGATAGTTTTGACGAGATTCTTGGCATGTGAGGCCATCTCTTCGGGGGTGACAAGGAGATGGATTCTTTCTTTCCATTGATGGACATAGGGCCATAAGATCCCCGTGTATTGCTGTCAGAAGTTTGTGAGAACGGGGTTGTAGAGCCAAAATTATTGGACTCGCTGGACCCAATTGGTGATGGAGGGAGTCATAGAGACCAAAAGAATTGTAAAGCCCACCTGGGTTGCAGGCTGATGGGCCACCAGGGAAATGCCATCTGGGATGCAGTTGGAAAGGGGAATAAAAAATTGGTTTTTTGGTAAAACTTTATATGGAAAGGGAAGTAAGAAAATCGACCAATAATCTTCTCAGTGCCATGCAACTGATTAAATAGTGGTCAATTGGGTAGTGACAGGACAGGGTCAGGTCCCACAAATTCGACCTAACCGGTGAATTGTTCAGGAATGGGTGGGTTTATTCATTGGGAACTGACATCGCAAAATTTGGCATTGAGCTAAGTCTCTGTCAGTTCAACCTCAAACATCTGAATCAGGACTCAACTACATTTCTGATGGTTAGCATGCTGGCGTTTGGCCTGATGAGTGACAGGAATTTCTCAAGGCCATCCCATATAGGGACAGGTCCATTTGATTGGGAACAGTTTCAGGACAGCCAACCCGCCCATGCTTGGTCATTGAGCCGTTCATTTGGTCAACAGCAGCCCATCAGCTGCAACACCCAATTTACTATCAGAAGGCTTCAAACCCTCATCGATGGCGCCCAATATTTGTTCTACTGGTTTAGTGATTGAGTTGGATCTGTCAGGCGATCCAGCCAATATCTCATTCTTCATGCTTTTACAGCCATTCAAATTTTGGCTATCAGCCGATTAGAACCCAAATTAGATCAAACCAATTTCAATATTGTAATCTCAGCACAGATATTACTAATTACACACAACAGTTCTGCTGAGGTGAGTGTGGGTATTGGGGGGTGGGATCCGAAGTGGAAGGGCTGTCACCCATCACTCATCTACTATGTGAGAGAGATCGCCCTGAGTGATGAGAGGTACCACCATCCTCTTTGGTGTCTTTTTATTCAGGAACGGTAAGATGACCCAATTGAGAGCCAAAGGACGTTCCCTGAGACTTACAATGGTGCTGCAAAATACTGGTGAGTGTAAATAGGGAAGTTAATTCTCATATCACTTCTGAGTTGAAATTTAGGCCGTAATTGATAGAAGCACCCTCAGCCTGCCATTCTGTGTGAAGAGTTTCCAGTAAAGAAATAAGACAGTTGCTTGAGTAGTGGCCATAAGTATGGATACAGCTTTGTCAATTTGGTATAATGATATATGCTAAAAATTATATCAGTGACTGTAGAATCATGTTGTCAGAGAGAAGGCATAGAAATTTTATACTGTACTTCCAGTTAAAATTCAAAAGCAACCAAAAGACAATCCACGAGCCTGAGGCATTGTTTCTTAGATGACGTTGGCGTGTATGGGGAGATGTGTAAAATTGAGTGTTGATGAATTCCAAGTGTAAGACGGAACCCTACAGAATACCAGGCTGTTGCAACTTTAGACCAGTGGGCCTTGTTGAAGGGAGTTGATTTATTTGATTTGCTGTTTTGGTATCCTCCATAGGAGAGTTTGGAACAAAAACGGAGGTGAGGGGGTGGATCCTCAGTTTGACTGTAGACAAATGGGCCCACAGGATTCTGATATCCTGTTGGTGGATGGTCTCGACAATAGGGTTTAACCCCCGAAGTTTCTTGCAAAATATGCCAGTTGACTGCAGTAGGAGCTATATTTTATATCATGACAAGTATTGCCCAGCCAATGTATGAACCAAAGGGCCACATTGTTAGTGCCATATGGAGTTTGGCATAGAAAAACTTTATATAATTCATAAATCAGGAAATTGGGGAGATTTTTAAATGAATGGTAAATTAAGAGAATCAACTTATTTCCTCAGTGTGTCTTAACTGTCTTTAATAGACAATTGTTTTGGGTGATAACAGTAAAGCACAGGATTGAAAGGGGCCCTTTACATCTAGTACTAAAAAAAAGAAAGGGGCCCTTTAAGATTTGAGCTAACCTGGCTAACTTTAAAGGGAGATGGAAAGATGAATTTAATCTGAACCAACGATAAAGGAGTTGGCGGCAGGATAAGTTGCTGTAAGTTCAACCTCAGATTCCTAACTTGTGGTTTCACTGCATTTCCGATGGTTAGTGAGACAGTGTTTTTCACAACGGGTAATAAAAATCTCCCAAGACCACACCATGTAGGAGAAGCCCCAAATGGCCATAAAAGGGTTCAGGACACTTAATCCACCTGCACCAAGTTGCTTTGGCATCAGTTCGCCCAATTGAGATGCATTGAATGATAATCCCAAATTTTTAAGGTAGGGTCTTGAGCTATTGGCAACTTTTGATAATGAACCAATGCCATTGGAAAGTTTCGCCAAAGATTTAGCATTTGACACATTTGTCTTTGGAGGTACATGACCATCAGGTTTTGTCCCCAAAGTTTTTGATGGTATTTACGGATTAACAACATTTTCCAATGGCCCAATGCCATTAGCGAGCTTTACCAAAGATTTGACACCGAACACATTCTTCCTAAGAGGTAACTAACCATTGGGCTTTGTCCCCAATGGTTTTGAAGCAGGTTTTGAACCATTGTTAACATTTCCCAATGTCCCAATGCCTTTGGAGAGTTTTTTCTGAGGATTTGACAATTTATTTTTTTAATAAATGTGCGAGCCTGTCAGGCTTTGTTACTGAGGGTTTAAGGCTTCCATACCTTGATTTCGAGGACTTGGTGCTGTTCACTTCATAAGAACCTTTCAGCTCATGGGGTGAGACTTCCAATTTTTTGGCGCAAATTTCCTCAATTTGCTGTACTACTTCAGTGGAGGAAATTGTGTGGACAGGTGGTAGAATCTTTAGAGGGAGGGCTGTTACCCAACGCTTGTCTACAACATAGGCGAGATCACCCTGTAAGAAGGGAGGGACAGCTGCCCTCTTTGGAACCTTTTAGTGATGAATGGGAACGCCGCCCAGTCTAGTTAGAAGGGATGCTCCCCCAGAATTAAACCTGTAGGCATAGGACTTATTATTCAATTTTTACCATGTGAAATGGGGCTAAAGGAGATATAACTTAGTGTTGAAACCTTGGATTGGGCTTATCATGCAGGCGACAAGTGATAAAGGCTACTAAAAATCTTTCTTTGAATTGAGCACTTTATCTCAAAGATATAATGAGATTTCAACCATTTATGAGTTTTTTGCATGGCACCATGTCTGTCATGGAGCGTACTGATAATAATATGACTGACTTGTAACTTAAGATGTTTGAAAACCCAGAACACCAGCCAGATTACCTCAGGTACAGCCATCTATATTGAGGATGAAAGGAAAAAAGGCACCCAAAAGTACTAGCCAGTGATTCTAAACACCTTGAATTTAAGTCTATTATACTTCCAGCAGACTTCTTAACTCAAATAATTTCGGCTTTTTAAGAACTCACATTTAAACTAAATTAGAAGAAAGAGGAGCAAAATGGAGTGTCAACAGAACCTGTAAGGATCTTCTGCCTTATAAGCTCACAAAAAGTTTGTGGAATTAATTTAGTCAGCGCTGTGGCCTCAGCTCACTTAACTTTAGAGGCTGTCTCGCTGTTAATGGGATATACTCAGCGAAAATCAGGTACCAGACACCTTCATTAACAACTCAACATTTCTCACTAATTAAACTCTCCACAGATGTAACCCCTTGATGCATTGATTGCTTTTCTAACTTGTTCTCTCTCTTAGAAAACTTCTTGACACCCTTGGACATTTTTGACAAATATTATGCTTTATGACTCGATGAGAACCTTTCCAACCTCTTCCTGGCATTATAGCGCCAAGGTATACTAAAAAAGAGATGGTAAAACTTAAAAAAGTGAATCTTAACTTGCTACTGGCGATCACTTCAGATTGGTTAATCTCAGAGTGGATGATTGTGATTACTAATTTGATACAACTCAATTAAAGAAAAATGATAAACTTAAGGTTATGTAGAAAGGTTTATTAGAATATAAGATGAAGTTAATTATACTTCAGGGCGAAATTAAAGGTATAAATGAGTGGGATAAAATAAAATATAGGAAATTAAGGATTTCATTAAGTATATTATAAGATCCTCTCATCAGATAGCGTCTGAATGCTGCTTTAGCTTATTTACTCATTTACATCAATTGCTATATGTGTGAGCTCCATCTCATAGTGGTTACCCCTAAAAACTGGATGTTCAGGAACCCTTTGTTGTAGGTCATAAAACTGGTATTAGGCTCATTGTACTTTTTTTAAAAATGGGTTAATTGTCAAATCCAGTAATATGCTTTTTGTTATTGCATTTGTTTGACGGTGCTCCTATGATCTGCATTGCATCGTAGCTTTGAGTCACTCTGGTAAATGGTTGACTTTACGATTTGGTTATATGCTCATTTGTAATTCTGATACTTTTGCTGATGTAATTTGTTTTATTCATTGAGGCATAATCAGCGTAATTCAGATTATTTCTAGCCCCCTCAGAAGGTATAATTTGTGTCAGATTTCATATATAAATTTTGAGCGGCGTTGTCATTCTCATTAAACAAATCTTCCAAGGAAGGCAGGCAAATATTATTTTACGTGAAGTCAAAATCGACAGAAAATTATTTAACTCACCCTCGCCTATAAATGGTCTTGATTTCCCCATCTGCAGTGGCCTAGTCGCCAGTACTACCGCCAGTTTGGGGGTTGTTTACATTAATTCCACTGGTTAAAGACTGACCAGAAGCACCACTTACAGTCTCATATGGAACAGAAATGATTATACTCACCATTGAAAATAATTATGCAATTCAACTATGGCAGATTGATATTCCAAATTTATATGACGCTGTATTAATTTTGTCCTAGCCAGATGACTTAAGCTCAATTTTTCCAAAAAAAAAATTTCTCCCATTTCAAATATTCTTGGCAAAATAGCAATGCTTCATCTGGCAGCCAACTGTATGCACCCATATCCAGGGCACATATGGTCAGCCACATTGTGTAGGGAAGGGGTTTATTGTGCCCATATTTATCAGGTATGAATACATGATTGCTGGCAATGAAGTGGAATGTCGGTTGGAGATATCCAAACCTGAAATTAATTTACTCAAAAAAAATTTGCCGTATATTAATTACAATTCCTCAGTAGAACTTGAACTTCTTGAGACAACCTTTTGAGGGGAAAAATCGCTACCAACTCTTTGATGGCTTGGCCCCTGGACGCCGCCACTTTCACAAACTCTCTCAAAATTTCTGGACCAACTTATTGGTTTTTTTCATGGAAGAAAACAACTCAATATTTAAGGGATATGATGTCACCCATTTCATCTACCACATGGGCTAAATCGCCAGGGTGATGAGAGGGATAGCCGTCAGCTTCCTGCCTTTCTTAGTCAGAATAGAATTTTCTCCCAATTAAACTGGAGGTGTTGTTCCTTAAGCCTTACATTACATTCCCTTTTTGAGTCTGGGGAGCACCCCACCGGGAACTTGGGCCAACACAGCATATTTATGCGCCTTTAAGGGATTGATTTCCAAGATATGGGCAAATTCTTTTGAGGATGGGGACAATTTGGGTGTGCAACGTGGAAGGTCTCCACCAACTCATGGTAATATACACAATTTCAAGCACTACCTAGCTATTCTCACATGAAAAAACTCTTTCCAAGAAAACAAATACTGCAAGAGTGATGCAATCGACATAATGCCAGAACGTCCTCCATCCTCACCCCTTAAGCCTCTGATCACCACAAGCTCAGGATCAGCATAAGGCGTGCCAGAAAATGGCAATCACTTGGAAGCATGGAAGACAGTGAGCTGCTTCTAATGAGTAGGAAGAGCCAACTAAAGGGCCTGTTGCCCAATCCTTCCTTGACCATGTGAGGGCCTGAGAGCTTGCTCACAAAATCCCGTGAGTGAATCTTTATGACAGGTGGCGCATTCTAAGCATGACTGATGAACCTAACATTAGATCGTTGACAGGGAGCATTCCATCCTGAAAGCTGTTTGTAATTACTAATGGTTTTGGACAGGTGCTCCTGAACCAGGATTGAGTGCTCCAGATTTGCTGCACATGGTCCGCCACAACAGGGACTTCCAGGTGAGGAATGATCAAATTGAAAATGAGAGGTTATACCCCATTGTGACATCATAAAGCTTAGCCTGGTAGACGCATTAAAGGCATTATTATATAGGATTTTAACCAAAGTAAGGTCATACGCCCTATTATCATGCATGGCAGTAGCATAACACTGGAGATACTGTTGAGGATTTGATTGATCTGCTCCATTCTCCCACCACATTGGGATGATATATGGTGGAATGGCACAGCTTAATCTCCAGGATAGCCAAGGGAATTTCAAGAACGCGTCGGTAACCTAGGTTCCCATTTTCTCACATCTTCCTAGGGCAAAAAACATTAAGAAGAATGCCACACAAAAAGACGTGCTATATCATCATAGATAATAGCAGATGAACAGGAGTTATACAGGGAACCTTGATAAAGCGGCCTACAACCACTATAATCACATTAAACCCATTGGAGCTGGGGAGTTCAACGATATAGTTTATGAATACCAAGTTCCACAGACCCTCAACCTTTTGCAGGAAATGGAGAAGGCCATTCTGACATGATATATATGATTTTGCTGATGCGCATATTATTCAACTAGCGATCTACACTGGGATATCTATGGAATTTCTGGACATTAGTATGTCCGCTTCACCAAGTTGAGGCATTTTTATTACCTGGGTAATCCACCACCGGAGATTTATGATGGTCCTGTATCACCTCATTAAGAAGTTGAGGGTAGAACCCAAACGTTTAATTAAACAAATTTATTTCCTTTATAATGAATAATGGGTACGCCTGAGCTGGAATCACCAAATAGTCAAACAGCTCCACTCCTCCATGCATTCCATTTTGAACCACTAGTACCCAAGAAACTAATGGAGCCTCCAGACCCTACTCTTCCACTGAAATTGCAGGATGAGCAATGATGAGAATCTGGACCATTAAAATTACTGTGGTGAGCTTCTTTCCTTCCTCTGTTGGAAACAAAGGAAGTGTTTGACTCAACAAATTGTGATATCAAGGAATCCTTGACAAATTCCTTATTTAAAGTTTAAAACTGCAGAAGTAGTGGTAAGACCAGGCCTGGTGATGCGCTTGCTTCTTCAGTTTTTGGGATTACACCAAGGCCTGATGATTAGTCCACACAGTCACCTCATTTCACGTTGCTTGAAGGAGGCACCACAAATGCGTAAGTGACCAAATTATGCCGGAGAACTCTATTCCATAAATTTTTTAAGACTGTTTAACAAATTGAAGTTATACAAAAACTTAAGCAATGGGATGTTTTAACCCATCGTACACTTGAAGAAGCATGGCCCCCACTGTGCTGAATTTGTTACATACTACAATGAAAGGCTTGGTTGGGTTAGCATGTTTGAGAATAGGAGGTAACTTGAACACCTCCTTGATGGCGTCAAACGCCTATTAGCAGTCCTCTGTCCATCAGAAAAAAAATTTTCATCAAGGGATGCAGCAACGTGGCTAGCTGCAAGAGAGCAGGAGAAATTTTTTTCAAGAATATGACTTTGTCCAAGAAGCTCTGCAACTGCTTCTGGGTAGGGGTTGTGCCACACGACGTTGGCCTAGAGCTTTTTGGGAGGAATTGTATTACCGTCCTTTAAGGGAAAGTAACCCAGTAGGTAACCTCCCTGAAAAACTCGCACTAAAAGGATTTTACCTAATGGCCAGTCTTGTGAAACGCAGCCAGAACTTTCTCCAGGCTCTTTTGTTGCTGCGCAGGAGTTGGGGTACGTGCAAGAATATCATAAATATATGACACCACATAGGTGATCCAAAGATCGCCTAGAATGTCATTGATCATGCACTGGAATGTGGCTGGAGCATTTGCAAGCCAAATGGCATCACACGAAACTGGAAGATTCCTCTTCTAGTACAAACCGTCATAAGCCATTCCTGGCCTTACAACACCCTAATTTGGTTAAATGCATTCAAGATTAGGAGGTATAAAACACCTTTTAATTTTCAATTGCCTGGCTGATAACTCCTTGAGGAGAAGAGAGTAGGGGTCATTTATGGGAAATGTTATTTGATCAACCATAGTATATGCAGTGGCATGACGTTACGTCATTCTTCTGAGTGAAAACTATGTGAGAAGCATTAGGCGAGGTCCCCTTAAAAACCCAACCTTTTGCGAACATGTCATTTAACCACACCTTCAGGGCCAAGTTTTCATGATCTGTATAAGGGTACAGAGGACAATTGATGTTGATTACATTGACTTTCAGGAAGAAGGCAAGATCATACTCATAGTGGATGGGAAGCTGGCTGGGCTTCTTATATCAAAAATGTCCTTGTACTGGCCCAAGCTGGGAAGAAAGTTCACCGGCAACACCATGGGAGAAGAATTTGAGACAATTTACCCCACAGCTCCTACAAGGTAAAAGATATAGATAAGCGGAAATTTGACACGTGCATGCAGTTTCACAAATGATAAGATGTTGGGCATTAGGTTGATACTTCCCAGTTGCTGCCACCAACATTTACCCCATGGATATCAAGAAATAACAAGTATGGCATGGCATAAACTAATTGCATAAACCAAACCCATTCTTTAAAAATGTATGTTTTTGTCTCACCACATAGTAAGTTATTGAGGCTATCGATGCAATCAATAACAAGGACCCATCGTCAACCTCTAGATCTAAATCCTGAACGATCTGCGAGCTCATAAAGTTCTCAGCTGCTCCTGTGTTCAAGAGAGCCTCAACGGATACCACATTGGAGCCTAACTTGATCTTTACAGATAACTTAAAATAAGATGATCTTGGTTATTAGCCACCATTTGATACATAACTGGGGAAAAGGTATTTGCCAAACCATCTTTTGGGTCACATTTTGGAAAAAAAATTCATGGTTCCAGCCACTTTAATAACCTCCACCTCCTGCAGTTGCTGGTAGAAAGCAAAGGCATTAACAGATTCATATAAATCAGAACCCCTAGAGCATCTTAATTGACCGCTCAAATACTCTCACATGACTTAAAACAGCAGATTGGGGAGCCCAGAATGTGGCCACAGGTACAAAAAACGCCCCCACACTCGCAATCTGACCAATCTGCCTGTGGCGTTAGGGAAAGATAGGGACTGAACTCTTTTACACGTGGTATTGGAGGTAACCTCATTGCTGTCTGAGTTAGAATATACTTCCTAACTGCTGTAAAAACCTAAAATCAAATGAACTGGCCATCCATTCATGACAGGAGACCAATGCAGCACCCTACTTATCAAGTAGGGTTGAGAAGACCAAAATTAGAGACGCTCAAATATGTCATCTAGCGTGCTAACAATAATAAGACTGGCCTGGAACTCCAGGTGATTAAACACCTGGAACACCAGTCAGTATACCTCAGATACAATTATTCATATTGAAGGTTAAAAGAGATATAGAACACAAAAGTACTATCCAGGGACTGTGAAAATCTGTAAATCATCGTTATTAAATTTCCAGCAGACTTATTAAATTCACAAATAAATTTGGATTTTAAAAATTTCTATCAAAACCAAAATAGTAGAAAAAGAAAATGGAGAAACAATGGGACATGTTTGGGTCTACTTTTTTATAAGCTCACATAAAGTTTAGTGATTGGAAATAATTACAATCCAAGTTGATAGATAATAACTAACTTTGACTATAGAAAAATAAAAATCTAAAGTATTTATGATGCCAGATCAATCCTGGCCTGGCCAGCTGGCTTACGCTTATTTTGCCACCAAATTTTCCCTCTCAATTCTATTCCACTTGGTAAATCAGCATCACTTCGTCAAATGGTCAATTAGGCGCACCCAAGGCCAGTGCACATATGGCTGGTCCCATTATGTAGGGTAGGGGTTTGTCAGACAGTCGGTTATTTGACTAGAAAAAAGTATAGTTCAGAGGAGAATAGCTCTGATTTTCAATAAAAAAGTCATATCCAATTCTTTGTTGGATCTGGCCTCTCAAAGTTAAACGATTACTTCAACTCCTAATACAAACAGGCTTATGATGAGTAATAGGATTACGCCAAATTACTGGCAGAACCAGGAATTCATTTGGAGTCCCCTGCATCCTACATCCAATTTAGTTCAAACTCCAACGCAGACTGGGCCCTTTTATAGGCCTGAAGGGTGTCGCATCAGGTGAAACTAATCCCAAATGTTGTTTTAGCTCAAATTATCAAATCTTTACCTCACAGCCTTGTCCTACATTCTCTCAACTCTCCATTTGCCATTCCATTAAAGCAAGGTGAGTTTTGAAAGCTCCTTTAGGTCAAACACCCATATTACAAAAATAGGCTCAAAGTTAACAGTGAATTATTCGCCTATCTCGCTTCAAGCCTTGAGTTAATTTAAATACCAAGCAGTGAAATTGTAAGTGGATTCGTTTTTTACCCCTCACCGCCTGTAATAAAATTATTATAAAAAATCCAACGCTTTATTAATTTTTAAGGGTATTTTTTCAATTTAAGTACTATAAAAATCTTATTCAAAATACAACTGTTAAAATCCAGGGCTCAAAAGCACCTGCAAGCATACCACCTGCCCTGGATTCCAACAGTTTAAATTGTGCCCATACCTATCAGCAAATAGCCCATGATTGCTTGCAACAAAGATAAACTGCGGTTGAGGATTTCCAAGCCCAAAACTGATTTAATAAATTATTTTCTCATGGTATAAATTCACACTTGTCGGTGGATTTTGAACCTCTGGAGACAACCTTTGAGGGGGAGAATTGCTACCAACTCTTTGCAGGAAATGGCTCCTGGCACCGCCACTTCCCCACACACCCCAAATTTCCTGGACCAACTATGGGTGGTAGCATGGAGAAATGAGACAATCTTCAAGGGATAATCTGTCACCCACCTCTCTTCTACCAGATGGTCTAAATTGCCTAGGGCGATGAGAAGGACGGACCCTCAGCTTCCTCTTCTTTAATCCATAATGGAAATTTCTTATAATTAAGCCACATGAGATCCTCCCCAAGACTTATAATGTATGGTAATAGTATGTTAATTCTTAACGACCTTAGTCTAATCAGAGTGGCGTCTTAAGTAGAGCACTTTTTCTTTAATAATTTATAGAACATACTACTGGTTATTTGAGTATTGACCGCTCACTGTTTGAGCTCACTCTGGATATAAAGAGTTTCTAGTGACCACAATATGGAATGCCATAGATAATCATATAAGCAGACTTCCTTAGAAGGTAAAATTGTCAGAATTGTCAATTGGGAGGGACTGTCAGTGTTTTAGTGTATGGGATCAGGTCAATGAACAATTGAAAAATATAGCTTTGTAATTGTAAAGCTTACCTCGCTAAATGTCCATCTGGATCATGAATATGATGTTTTTTAGTAAAGGAAGGCGTGATTGGTTATTACAGTAAAGTTCATTCCATAAAGGAAAAGATAAAAATACATAATGGCTAGAATTACAGATAAACCCTTATGCTTGATGATGCTAAAGTTTTCTTAGATTTGAAGAAGGTCTTGCCAAAGTACACAAGTTGGATTGTCTACCTGGTTGTCGTCAGTGTTGAGATTACTACCTGAAGCAAGTATTTGTGTGTATCAGATGAAGAGAATCAAACCAGTCTGATGAAATAGACGAATTACTATCATGGGCATTTCTAACTAATTTCAGGCCCTCTTAATGTAAGGGACAGTCCCTGACTAATTTTAATCCCTCTCAATATCAGGGACAATACCTGACTAATTTCAAGCCCTCTCAATATTGGGGACAATCCAGGGATGATGCAATCAAATATTACTCGCCTGAAACCCCCTATTGTTTGGGTTAAACCTTATCTATGTGGTGATCAAATCCTGTTTGACCTATGTGACCAGCCTGCTGCAGAAATCCCCAATTGTTAATAAGTTTAGATTCTAGCTCAGAGTTATTGGAGATTTACTAAGAAAAACTCCCTGATCTCATATATAATGTTGTTTCTAAGAAAATAAAGACTACTTTCTTCTTGCCATTAACATTTTTGGCCTACCTCTAAATCATTAAGGACAATAATATCTAGTTCTACCACTAATGGAACAAATCATGAGTGAAGACTTTTCAGCAAAGAATGTAAACTTATAATCCAACACTTATAGTTTTTGGGTCCCCTGGCTTAAAATAAATAGATAGTGGATGGTAGAACCCCCTCATAAATGACAAAACTTTTGCTCCCTGCCAGGATTACCCCAAGTCTATGGTGAAAATATTAAAAAACAACAGGCAATTATGAATTGTCTTTGGAAAACGCTCTGGATTGTGATGACTCCTGTCTCAGTGACCGGGTAATCAAATATACTCAAAGGAGACATATCAGCAACTCACAACCTTCTAGTTCCCTCGTTTTAGGAAGTAACTATCCCCACTCCATCTGCAGAGCAATATTGATCCAATTTACAGACTTTGCTGAAGCCCTCCAGCCTCTCTTCTGGTGTCTTTATCCCTGGGGCCACGCTAATAGAAGATGAGCTCTTGTGGTACCATCCCTTATGGTGAATTTATTCCAAAATTCTTCGCTCAATAAAGACCAGATTTAAGCTGGACGTTTGGAATTCTATTTGCGTCAATTTGTACATCCCACATTGTAACATCTACTATAAGTAGCAGGGTTCCATCATACTGAACTACTCTGCCATTTGAAGTTATTGGAGATGTTACATTTGAATCTCTTCCAATTCTACCAATCTGCTTACATTTTGGCAGTGTGAACTGAAGCGCTATATTGGAAAATTGGCAGCTTATCAACGATATAAAAGAAGTGTTAACCCGTCTGGATCAGGAAATAATGAGATTCTTTTGAATGAAACCATTAATCATTTTAGTCAACAAGAGGTTGTTGTTCATAATAAGGTCAGAGATTGTACCCTTAAGTTACAAACCAGAGTGATAGCTAATGATCTTCGTGGATGAACGCCTCTAGTTGTTGGAAGAAATGATCTATGATTACGTAATGCCCAGGATAACCCCCATTATTAAGGGCCACAAGGGGTTCCTGGAGAGCGCAGACCACTTGGTTGTGACGAACATGATGGTGGAAGAGGACCTCTTGTGCCAATGGGACCACCTGGACCGCCTGGACAGAGTGATGACCCAGGAATCCCTGAAAAACGCCTCCAGGCGTTAATTCAGAAAGTTAAAAATCTCAATGTCCACTTAGGACGCGTTGACCAAGAAGCGCAAATCACTTGGGTGAAGTGCTACTTTATATGAAATTGTCCTAAACGCTTTTAAGAAAGCCTTGGGAACTTGCCAACCCTAACTGCTATTTTACATGGAGTGGAGCAAAGAGTGCTCTCTACTGAGAAACACCAATTCAAACGTTAAAAATGCCATTACTGAATCAAAAAACGAAATTTGGCAGATAAACAAGCTCATCACCATAAAAATTTGGCTAATTGTACCACCTATGATTAAGTAGATCTAGTAATTGAAGCTATCAATGACCACGAAAACAAGTGGATGTGCTTCAAACTTAAGAATACTCACGATATACCATATGTCAGACATTTACCTTTGCAGACTAAAGATAAGAATGCTGTAGGTCAAGTTCTTCCAAAAAAGGGAAATGTCAGCCATTTGCAATATTCTAATGTCATTAAGAGCTTGTCCATTAAATAAGTAATAAAAAGATTAAGGAAATTGGCCAAAAGTTCCTGGCCAATTCTCAGTGAAATCCTGTTAATTAGGGGAATCACCAGTTTTTTCCGTATGGGCATTAGTAAAATTGGCTGGTCAGATTACACTGACCTCACCACAGACTTCGGGGGAAACATCAGAAGGCACTCCCTCAACCCCAACGAAGTCCTTCAATGCACCTGCGTGGGGTACCCCCTTTTTATAGGCTTGGTGGGGGTCCCCCGAGGTGCAAAAATTCCTTAGGTAGTGATTTGCTCAAGTTTATAAAAACGTTACCTCATGGGTACATTTGTGCCAATCAGAATCCCGCTTCCTTTGTTCTGCTGCCCTGATGCGAGTTCCCAAACTATGATATGTTGTTCCTACAGATTTCCTACTTAGACTCATAAAGGCTATCCCAAACATAATTCTGAATTCTCCCTTGACCAATGAAATTACTTTATATACTAGATATCTAGAGGTTGAGGATCATTATTTTAACCCCACACTCACATTAACTTTATAAAAACCAAATCTTTATATTTATCTATTTTTTAATAAATCCTTTGTGGGATCCAGTGGCGTAGCACCTAGCGAGCATACCAGATCTGGATTTCAACACAATAAAGCTCACTACAGGGGCACCTGAGCTCTCAGCGAGAGCAGAAAATGGAAGGAGGAGGGCAGTACCTGGCCTCTGACCCAAGAAGGGCAAGACAGGTTAGTGGGGTGGCATCCCTGATGCCAGTCTCAGCACTGATGCAGGGACCTCCTCCCAATGCCAGCTCACATGCTGATGCTGGCCCCTGCACCAATGCTGGGTGCCAACCCCAATGCTGGGACCTCCTCCCAATGCCAGCTCCCAAGCTGATGCCAGCCCCCATGCCAATGCCAGGTGCCAATCCCAATGCTGGCTCTTATGCCGATGCTGGGCCACTCCCCAATGATGCTCACCAGGTCCCTCAGTTGTGTCTGCACTGGCCGCCTTGGCCCATTTCTCCCTGCCACCGGATATGGTGCCCCCACCTCAGATCTGACCCCTAGTCGAGGCTTGGAGGGGGCTCTGTCAGGATTCTCCCTTAATTGGGGGAATCCCCAACTAGGGGTTGTGACCCGCCTTTGGGCGGATGCCAGATTGGGCTCCCCATTAACTTGGGGTAAGCCCAATCCAAAGTGTCAGGGACTGACCCCAATAATCAAATTATATTTTATTTAATTCAGCACTGGTGACTAATGCTGAGGATGCTGACCACTCAATTGGGTCGCGGTGAATTCCCTTTTGGCACTTGCACCCAATCGCTTATCCTTTTTGGGCACACTGGCGACTTATGCTGACGATGCGCCCATTCCTTGTAATATTATCATTCATTTTTGGAAATCAATACCAAGAAATTCCAATCCTTCCATTCCTGATCCCTTGAGGTCATATAAATAACTCAAGTGTCCATTTAATAAACTTACCGTTTTTTCCTAATCCATTTCTGTTTTTAGCTTTTCTTTGGGCTTTGATGTCCTCTTAACTCGCTGGGGGCTTTAGGGGCCCTACTATTAGGGATCGGGTTGGAGTTCCTCCCCTGAAATCCTGACAATGGTGCTCACTACAGGGGTCCCCTTCCACAGACTACTAGTGGGTACAAATTTTATTCTAGAAGCTATTGACCATTTCACCAAGTGGGTGGAAGCCATAGCTCTCACTGCCCAAACAGCCAAGGCAACTGCCGCCTTTCTACTTCAATACATTTCGCACACGTCATGGCTGCCCTCATGTACTACTCTGTGATAATGGTAAGAATTTCACCTCCAAAGTAGAAAAATTCTGGCCACATCTATGGGAGCTCAACAGCTTTTCTCCGCTTTGTATAACCCCTCCACCAATGGGACTGTGGAGAGAGCAAATGGAACTCTGGTTTCTACTCTGTGAAAGCTGGCCTCATCTGATCCTCTTCACTGGGATCAATATTTGCATAGTGCTCTTATGGCATACTGGATCAGTTATCACCAGATTTTAAAAATGTCTCCATTCCGTGTCTTGTATGGATGGGAACCAGGAATACCTGCCCTCTTAGCTAAGGATTTATTCTCTTCTAGAGTTGAGAAACCAGATAAAGCTATGAAAATACTGGCTCAACGCATAATTAAACTCCAAGCTGAAGCTATGACCAATTTAGCCAAAACAGTAATAAAAGAAGGGCAGGCTGTAAATGAGATCTGTACCCCTTACCTACTTTCCAAGTTTCTGACATGGTGTTGTACTACCATAAATGCATCACCCCTAGAAGCGGTAAACTTAGAACAATCTGGGAGGGTCCTTTTAACATATTCCATAAGAGAGGAAACAAGTACTCTATCAAAAATCTAGCTACTGGTATCACTATCAATCACGTACATGGCTGTTTCCTTCGACCTTACTCGCCCCCCAACATTCTTGAGGGGGTGATGTTGGACATTTACATTTGCAGACTAAAGATAAGCTTGCTGCAGGTCAAGTTCTGCTGAAAAAGGGAAATGTCAGCCATTTGCGATATTCCAATGTCATTAAGAGCTCATCTTTAAAACTAATAATAAAAAGACCAAGTAAATCTGCCAAAAGACCCTGGCCGATTCTCAGTGAAAACCTGTTAATTGTGAAATCACCAGTCCAAAACCCAAATGGGCATTAGTAAAATCAGCTGGCCGGATTACACTGACCTTACCACAGACTTCAGGGGAATCATCAGAAGGCACTCCCTCAACCCCAACAAAGTCCTTCAATGCACCTGCGTGGGGACCCCCCCTTTTATAGGCTTGGTGGGGGTCCCCCAAGGTGCAAGAAATTCCTTGGGTGGTGTTTGGATCAAGTTTTTAAAAACGTTACCTCATGGGTACATTCGGGCCAATCAGAATCTTGCTTCCTTTGTTCCGCTGCCCTGATGTGAGTTCCCAAACTATGATACGTTGTTCCTGCATATTTCCTAATTCAGACTCATGCAGGTATATGAACATATTCCCGAATTCCCCCTCAACCTTTGAAATTACTTTATATACTAATTATTCAGAGGTCGAGGATCATTGTTTTAACCCCTGCACTCACATTAAACTTTATAAAAACCAAATTCTTATATTTATCTATTTTTTTTTATTAAATCCTTTGTGGGATCCAGAGGCTTAGCACCTAGAGAGCATACCAGAGCTGGATTCATACATCATAACTTCATTAGTCAAAAACTTACCTACTGTCAGTTGATGTCATCAAGCCTCTAACAACCAAGTGTTATTTTTAAACCCTTGTTTAAAAAAAATATGTCCTTGAAGATGGTATCTATCTTCTCCTTCTTACAATATGAAACCGTATAGAAGAAGCCACCAATATCTAATAGTTCAAACACCTGACTAACAGTCTTAGTTGCATGGCTCAAGACATTATGGTCCCTCATCTAGTGCATTGTCATACATGGAATGAAAACAAGACTACCTTGCTTCAGGAATTTAGGAGCAACCTAATCTAACTAGCCAAAAACAAGCCTTTATGGGAATAAGCCTTGATTGGGAAATCTATCAATGAGTTCACACATCATATTTACCTTGAGGCTCAAATGTTGGTTTTAGGAAATCTTCTTACATTAGATACTTTTATCACCACCTCGTTTTGGCATTAAAATATATGCCTAATATCTTACGCTATCTAAAAGCGGTGAATTCCAATTTGACGTCTCTTATCCATATTAAGGAAGCCATTCTTGAGATTACTGCTGAACTAAACAAACCCACTTGGCCACCTCGCTTTAACAATAACAAGTCCTGGCCCACAAGTGTTAGCATTTAAATCCCTAATTTTCCTACACTTGAATAATTATACGTGTATTGAAAAGAGAAACAATAAAATTTTAAACTTTTGTCGCAGTTGCTAGAATAAGATGTCAAAAGATCAGTCAGTATAGAGCAAGAGGCTCCCTATGCTACAACAGTCAAGTGCCTCAAGAACCTTATACTAGCTTTAGTCTATGCACAGAACCTCTTGATGTTCTTTGTTTGCTTTCCAGAAGAATTTGAAGTACTTTTTCTATTTAAGGAACTAAGATCTTCAGCTTTCTTATTTTTATATTAATTAATTACCCAAACAAAGTTAAAGGTTAACTCCTTTATGGAAAGCCAAGAATTGGTAAATAAACCCTTGTCATGATTCTGATATGACTGGATGATAAGCCCTAGGTTGTTATGTCGGAACAAATGGAATTCACAGAGAATTGATATGAGTAATAATAATTTTAGCACCTTGGAAGAGGCGATACTGGGTTTTTGGGAAATCGCTTAAAACTAGGCAATTGTGGAATTAATAAATAAAGAATAGATGGAACCAATAAGATATGCGAATTAAATTACTAAGCCAAAGAAGTAGTAGCATCCAAAGTCGCTACAATATAGATGAGACGAGATGATCAAGAGAAGGAGGTTGTTTCTAGTACTAAAAAAAGAGAAGGAGGTTGTTAATTAGTTTAGAGTAAGCAGAACAGTGATAATCTGCTGTATTTATTATATTAAATAAAAGAGAGTTATGGAAGAAAGTGCTCCATATTTATTTAAAAAGTAATTCTGTTGTTTTAAGGATAACGATCATCACACCGTTGTTCCTAATTGCTCAGTTGGTTAAACCCTGTGCAAAATCCTATGGCGTATCTCTTAAATACCGCCAATTTCACAACAGTGTTACTAACTACAGAGGGCTCATTGATCAATTATAATAATAATAAAAACTCAGTTGCCAGTTATGTTGCATCAATGTTGTCTTGATAAATATTCTACTTAACACTATGGTTCC
Organism: Massospora cicadina; assembly: GCA_022478985.1. Classification (NCBI taxonomy): domain Eukaryota; kingdom Fungi; phylum Entomophthoromycota; class Entomophthoromycetes; order Entomophthorales; family Entomophthoraceae; genus Massospora; species Massospora cicadina. The sequence continues at coordinate 230,765 of JAKSZP010017114.1, forward strand.
ATTGCTTATGTGGAGCTGAAAATGGCTTTGTACACTATTCTTAAAAAACAAGCCGAGCTTCTTCAGGAGGTTTACTGTAATAAGCTGCCCCCAATTAATTGTGAAGGGTATATCATGGGTCCTTTAAGTGATTTAGAATTGCAACTGAAGGAGTCTTAGATTGATGGAGAGCAAAACTGTTGATTACTTCCCTGGATGTCGGAAGTGCTGATCAAGTCGTATGTTACTTTTCAGGCAGTTCCATCACATACCAAGAAGTCAAAGAGATGGTGCTGTGGTTGTTCAGCGGAACTTCAAAGATTTCACAGTGGAAGGCCATATTTTTGCCATCAGGTTTTAGCGGAACTATACTCTCACCACGTTTGCTGAATGATTTAAGGTGGAAGCTCATGTGCTACTTTGGGCCAGAATTTTATCCAAATATGACGTGTGTATTGAAATGACTTCTGCTGTGAAGCCATACCGCAAGTTACATAACGTCATGGCCCCACTGTTGGATGAAAATGTACCTTTAATTAAAATTGTACAGTTTTTGCACCATATATCAGCCAACTTTTCTCCATCTAACACCGAGCGGAATCCTTATGCTATAACTGACAAATCATCTTACTTGGGGGCTCTGCTAGTCCAATTCAATTCCACCAAGTTATCCTCGCAGTTAACCATCCACCCCATACCTTCTTATCATCCTCGGCCTTATTATCGCCCTATAACTGTTTATGCCAACCACTTACAGCCCAACTCTTGCCGTGGCTTGTTTCATATTAATCAAGGACGTGGGCCCTATGGGGGTCAGCTGTTTTAAATGCAGTTGACAGGGGCATCTGTCATAAAGATGCCCTAATCAACTGGTCACTTGCGTACAGCCGGGCAGTACAGTCAGGGAAAACTCAGAGCGGAGTATAAATGGGGCTCTCTATCTCCACTAAACCAGACGTCCCACATGAACCCAAATTAGACTATTCAGCGAAGTTCCCTTGAACAATGAGTCATTATTATATCAGCAACCAGTTTGGGGGGTGAATATTTTGACACAAGTGCAGTCTGCGGCTACGGTGGAAGAGGGGTCTCAGATGCAGGTCAAGCCATATGCTTGTCAAATGTTCAACCAAATTTCCCCTGAAAAGTTAGACCCCTCACAGGATGCACCTTTTTTGCAAGCAGTAAGCGTCGCTCTTCTGGTCAAAACTATTTATAAAACAATACCCCATAATTGGTGAAGGGATTGCGTGTTTCCTTAGAAACAGGAATACCTTAGATGTCCATGTTATAAACAGTCAAGATGCATCTTACTCCAAATGTACTTAGTGTGACTTAGTTGTAGCTAAGACCCAAATCCATGCCATCATAGATACCAGTGCCCCGTCAATATAGTCTATGCCAAACTGGTAGCCAGATTGACATTAAAATCTGGATGTGGAACACTGGATGGTATATGGCACTGCTGGAATGGAAAATACGGTTTCTGAGGGAGAATACAGTGTGCATCTGCTGCAGTTTGGTTCTATTGTCATGGTAGTTTCAGCTATAGTATTGCCAAATAGCAATTATGATATGTTAATTGGAACTGCCTTCTTGCGACACTATGGGGCTGTTATTGATATGACGGATGAGACTTTTGAGATATTGGGTCAGAGAATCCTAATTCACTTCACCTCTAGCGAAGTGCCAAATGCTCTGGTGCATATGGGGAATATTAATTTAGCCTATAGCGATGGAGTAAACCCTGTGCACTACCATCAGTTAAAGGGCAAAACTCGGGCCCTTCCCAACAGATTTCTGAATATCAAGGACTGCTGCTCAGAGCTGCCAGACCTATATCTATTCCATCAGGGCATCAAGTTATAGTGAACACTGACTTGGTGATTGAAAGTTCCTGATGGATTTTATGGGGAGGTTATTGTGCCATACCAGCAATCACGGTTTGAACCCCATGTGGGCCTGGGCATAATATTGCCAGGGCAAGGGGAGATCAAAGTTTTTCTTGAAAATCTGCAAATGGTACCACTGCAAATCGCCGCCACCAAATAGTGGCATATTTACATTTAATCCCCGTTGAGGAGGGTCTTTTGATTCATGAATTTGGGTCGCTGGAAGAATTTGGTTTACTTCTCAAACCACAGCTCAGTGTAATGGCAGTTGTATCGCATGATGAACTAATGGGGCTGTCAGAACCACAGAAGGATAGGGAATTCGCTTTAATTCAAAAATATAAAGAGATTTTTGCAGCTGATGACCATGAGTTAGGATGCGCGCGGGGGTAGTTCATAGGCTGGACACTGGAAATCATCCTCCCATCAGATCAAGGCCGATCTGCTAATCAAAGGTGGCAGAAGAAGTATTAACCAAAGAAATTGACAAGTTACTAGTGCAAGGGATGCTTGAACTGTCAAAAATTTCATGGGCCTCTCCTGTTCTTATTGTAAAGAAGAAGGACGGAACTAAATGTTTATCAAATGACTACCAAAAACTCAATAGCATTACCAAAAAGGATTCACATCCCTTAATGCGGATTGACGACACTTCAAATAAGCTAGGGGGAGCTCAGTTCTTCTCAGCTATGGAACTGATCTCAGGAGACTGGCAAATTGAGTTGCCACCAGTGGAGCAAGAGAAGGGCGCTGTAATCACATCCAAAGGTCTTTGCCAACCAACCTGGATGCCACAAGGGCTGTTTAGTGCCCTGGCTACGTTTCAACGGGCGATGGACACTATCCTTGGAGACTTAAAGCTGTCATGCATCCTTGTATACCTTGATGACATTAATGTTTTTCTGAACCTTCTCTGAACACCTCGACCAGTTAGAAGCGGTATTTTACCAGCTCGCTGAGACCAACATGCAGATCAAACCCCAAAAATTCCACTTCTTTAAGGACCAGCTGAAGTACCAGGGGTTTGAGGTTGATGCCACAGGGCTGAGACCTCAACCAGCCAAGGTGGAAGCTACTCAAAAATGCCTTCATCTAACAGCATGTGATATATATAGGTCTTTTTGGGAATGGTCAGATATTACCAGTGCTTCATTCCTAACTTCAGCTGTATTGGGGGCCAACTATTTGAGCTATAAAGAAAAGACCATATGTTTGAATGGACGGAACGTCAGCAACGCACTTTTGACTTACTCCAAATGGTGTTAACCAGTGTGCTAGTGTTATGCTATCACAATTTCAAAAAAGAGTTCATTGTTAAGACAGATGCATCCCTTTCCGCTGTAGGGGAAGTCCTATCCCAGAAAGACGAGGAATGAGAAGATCACCCCGTAGCATACTGTAGCCATAGTTTAAACAGCCATAAGCGCAATTTTACCAAGACTGAGTGGGAGTGCTTGGCGGTGATCTATGCCTATAAGGATTTTCAGGTGTATTTGCATGGGATGAAATTCAAAGTTGTCATGGATAATGCCTTGTTACGCTGGTTACAGAATATTGAAGAGACTGAATGGCGTCTAGCTCAATGGGATCTTAAATTTCAGGCATACAATTTTGAAACTCTTCACCAACCCTGAGCAAAACACCAAAATGGCAATTGTTTATCAAGATTACCCATGATTGCAGTTATGGCGGATCTGAGTGATATAATGTTTGATAAGATAATTAGCGGCAAGTACAACGATGAACAGCCTCCAGTCATCAATGTATTGGATGGTCAAGGGCCAATACGTTCTAGAAATATGGGGAATTATATAAGCGGATAGGTGACACTACCATGAATATCCCAAGACCTTCCACTCGCCCATCTGTTATCATGAGCGCACATAGGTCCGTTGGGCACGGGTGCATGCGCAAGACATTGGAATTATTGTGGCCTCAATATTACTGGGAAAGCATGAATTTCGATATGCCTGGCACTATCTCCTCCTGTCACCAGTGCCAAGTGGAAAGCCATTCCGCCAGAAGACCTCATACCAGTTAGTGAAGCCACACTTTGCTTGGCATACGATTTCCCTAGATGTTGTCAGTCCTCTGTCAACGGGAGCTAATTGGTCCAAGTACATTTTGGTGTCAATTGACCACTTAACCTGGTAGATTGAAGCCAGGGCGATATGAGACTTAGGGGCGGTCACAGTGGCATAATTTATCATGGAATGCATTATTCAGAGGCATTGCTGCATTCAGTTCCTCCTTACTGATAATGAAACTAACTTCACTTCTCACATTATTCCATAGCTTAATGAGCTGATGGCCATCTTTAGGGTTCTAACAACTCCGTATCACCCAAGTCCAACGGAATGGTTGAACAGGTTAATGAGACCTGGTGAACATACTCCATAAGTTGGTTACTGATAGGTTCTCTGATTGTAGTAACCTCCTTTCTACCTTGGTGTTTGCCTACAACATTAGCTACCATTCTGCCACGGGGAAAAGCCCATTCCAATTGCTTTATGGATGGCACTTGCTCTGCCCGCCCTCCTATATGCCTGTGTAGAGGACTCTGGAGGAGTGGATCTGCAACGCTATTTGACCATCCTAACAAATATGCTGATAAAATTACAAGCCAAAGAATACTCATTTAGCTTAGCCAAGAGAATCAAAAGCCAGGCTGGCAATCAGGTATGGCGGAGTGGCCTTACACAGTTCAAAGATGGAGACATGGTCCTATTTCATGATCAACATGGGTTTGACTGGAAACACAAGATGGCCAGTATCTGGGTTGGGCCATTTGAAGTCATTGAGAAGACAGGTATAGATGCATATACTATCAAGGACCCCGCTAGTGGTTGGATCATCAACTGAGTGCATGTGAAGTTCCTCCAGGCGTATAAGCAATAGGAGCTTTATTGTACAGTCAAGGAGGGGGTAATGTCATGATTCTGATATGACTGGATGATATGCTTAGGTTGTGATGGTGTAATGGATGAATTCTAATGAGAATTGATTTATGTAATGGTAATTCGAGCACCTCAAAATGAAGCGATATTGGGTTGTTGGGAAATTCAGATTAGATGATTGGGAAATTAAAGAATAAAAAATCAAAGGAACTAATGAGATATGGCGAATTAAATTACTAAGCCATAGAAGTGGTAGCATCCAAAGTTGCTACAATATAGGTGAGATGAGATGATCAAGAGAAGAAGGTTGTTAAGTAGTTTAGAGTAAGCAGAACAGTGAGAATCTGCTTTATTTATTATATTAAATAAAAGAGAGTTGTAGAGAAAGTGCTTCATATTTATTTATTTAAATAGTAATTCTGTTTTTTAAGGATAACAATCATCACACCGTTGGTCCTAATTGCTCAGTTGGTTAAACCCTGTGCAAATCCCTAATGACAGTCTATTAGCCCTTAATTCCAGTTTTGATCTTCATTGGTTTGGGTAGAGGTAGTCATTCATAAGTTTAAATCCCTGGCAATAATTGTTACCAAATCTCCAGTTATTGTTATATCTTCCTAACCCCTATAGAAAATAAAAATGACTCCAGACTTGAACTACAAAGCTAAATTTGGGACAGCATGTAATCATTCAACTAAGGTGATTGGGGTATATTCTGCCTTACCCCTCTGATTTGGTAAACTTTACCTACTCCCCCCACTATTGCATTAGAAAAAGTCAATTATGAGTTGCTTATTGGAGTCCGATCTGATTTGGAGCTTAACTGCTTTATTAATCTTAATGAAAAATACTCTTTAACAACTACGCATCACATCTAATTTATATTCAAACTCTTGGTGAAGAATAAAGGAGCCCCAAAAAGAATATGCTCCTTGAATATCCATCCTCTATTTTTAAAGTCACTTATCAAGTCTTAGGAGAAAAGCTAAGCTACCCCCTGAGGTTGTGGACGCCAAAGACAGGATCCCTCTGTATGCCCCCCATCCTATTACAATTCCCTCTGGCTTAAAAGATATTTTGGATACAGGGATTAAGATTTTCACCCCTCCTAATCAAGTTTTTGGGCTAAGTGGACACTCAAACCCTTCAATCAAAGAGGTGTTGACCCATCCAATAATTTTAACTCTGGCATATGGAAAATTTATCTCTATCTTATCAGGGAACCTAACAAAATAAAACCCTTCAAATCCTTCAGTATGCCCCTATCACTTATTTAAAACTTTGTGTCATTAAAATATTGCCGATGTGAGTTGCTTTGACTCTGTAAAAGATTTAGGATTCAATCTCCTCCCCATTATTGCTCTGGCCAAAAGTAGAATTGGAGACAACCTCATCCCTAACGAATTCCAGAACATTGAAGACCTCCTCAAGGAATACGGTAATATTTTCCTTAGGACCAAGTGACTATAGAAAAATGTCTGTGTAATTTACTAAATTGAGCTTGAAGCCCACCCTCCGTTTAAATCTCAGTCATACAAAAAATCTAAAGTTAAGGAAGCTCAAGTGGCCTTGGAGTTACAGCAAATGTTGTAAAAATGGTTACTAATGCCTTCTAAAAACCCATGGGCTTCCCCACTCCTATTAATTCAAAAAAGATGGTGGCCACCATGTTTTCATATGTTATTGCTGCCTCAAATCTATCACACAGAAAAGAAAGATATTATTGCCGCATATAGATGATTTCTTACACTTGATGTCAGGTTCCCACTATTTTCATCTATTGATCTCGCCAGAGGGTACTGGCAAGTTATTTTGTTGCTAGTGATTGTGAAGATGTGCCTTCATTTCGAGTGAAGGACTATTTGAGCCCACTTATATTTTTCAGGGGTTATGTAACGCCGCTGCTACCTTCCAACGTGCCATGGACGGACTTATAGGAGACTTTAAACATTCTTGTGGGCTAGTTCATAATGATGATAATGCCATTTTTTTAAAAACCTTTATTTAGCACCTAGATTATCTCAGGTAACTTTTCCAGAGGTTATGGCAAGCTTTGTTAAAGCTTAAGCAGTCAAAATGCTCCTTCTTTCAGAGTGATATGGATTTTTTGGGCCATAAGGTAAATAAAGCCAAAAGATCCCTGGTGGATGACAAGGACCTGTGCATTACTTAGATTTATCCCTAATAGCCCTATGAGATATACAGGTTTTTTTGTGATGGTATATTATTGCCAGTTTATTTCCCACTTTGCTGACACCTCTGAGCCTATAGTATATTTATTGAAGAAAGGGATGCCCTTTCATTGGATATAAGAGCAACAGTAGGGAGCGACCTGCTACACATCTCTCCCATGCTCCATTAGTTATCCATCCTAACTTTGATAAACCCTTTCTCCTCTTTACCAATGCCAGCAATATAGCCATAGGAACTATACTATCTCAGCATGACGAAAACTTAGTGGACTATCCTTTTTCCTACTATAGAAAATCGTAACCAGAGCCAAATGCAATTATAGCGTTATGGAAAACAAATTCTTGGTGGTACTTTGGCTATTAAGCAATTCTAGCCTTAAATGTACGGTAGATATTTCATCATAATCATCAATCATAATTCCTTGCAATGGCTACAGAATATGAAGGACTCCAACGGGAGGTTAAACATATGGACTTAAGAGCTCCAAATTTACGTTTTTTCCATTATTCATTGACAAGAGATTAACCAAAATGTAGATTGCTTATCCAGGCTTTCAATATTAACTCTAACTGAGCTTGGGGAGGATTGAAACTACAACCTCTTAACCCAATCATATTACTGGAAAGGTGAATACCCAACCCTTCAAGAATTAAAAAAAAATTCGGCAAATCTTCAAGAAAAAAATGTGTTTGTACAATTTTGTATCTTACAAGGGTTGCCATTTATATGACTGTCAGGCGAACAGCAAGTAAGAATTAGACTGGCCTGCCAGCCCAGATGCCAGAGCATTCAAGTGGCAAACCAGAATTCCAGAGGCACTGCTGCTGGTATGACAGATATGGAACTGGAAGGGAGCTTAATTCTCAACAGATAAAAATGGGATTTTGGGTGAAGTTGTTTTTATTGGAAAATTTAAGGAAAGAGAATCAGCCAGCAATTTTCTCAGTGCTATGCACCCAATTAAATAGTCGTCAATTTTGAGGGAAAATAAGCTGGGATTGATTTCCGCAAGTTTGACCTAAGCGGCGAATTTTTTGGAAAATGGGTGGTTAGTTCCCTGGGAACTGACATCGCAAAATTTTGTGGCAGGCTGAGTTGTGGTCAATTTGACCTAAGTGGTGAACTATTCATGAATGAGAGGGTAGTTCCCTGGGGACCAACATCACAAAATTTGGTGACAGGCTGAGTTGTTTGGTTCAACCTAAGCGGTGACCTATTCAGAAATGGGCGGGTTAGTTCCCTGAGGACCAACATCGCTAAATTTGGCAGTGGGCTGAGTTGCGGTCAGTTCAACCTAAGCGTTGAACTATTCAGGAATGGGCGGGTTAGTTCCCTGGGGAATGACATCACAAAATTTGGTGGTTGGCTGAGTTGCGGTCAGTGGCATTGTATCAAGCGCAACGCCCAATTTGCTGTCAGGAATCTGCCCATCAGGGGTGATGCCTGATGGAATTGGGGGGGGATTTTTTTGATCATCGTGTAAACCAAATCACAACCGTCAGACATTCCAGCTGATAGCTCAGTATTCATACCTTTTTGACCATTTGAAATCTGACTATTGGGATGATTGCTGCTTGAATTAGTTGCAATAAATTCCATTTTAGCAATCTCGGCACAGATTTTACTGATTTCTCATAACAGATCTGCTGAGGAGAGTGCAGGTACCAGAATCAGGATCTGAAATGGAAGGGATATTATCCAGCGCTTATCTACCAAGTGAGCGAGATCGCCCTGAGTAATGAGGCGTATGGCCATCCTCTTAAGGTACCTTCTTACTCAGGAATGGAAAGGTGGCCTGATTGACGCCCAGAGGATGTTCACTGGGACTTACATTACCCTTTCCTTTTTCCAAGAGAAGAGCCTCATCACTGGGAAATTGTACTAGAGCCACCTTCTTGTGCGCCTTGGGTCACTTGATCGCCATTACTGATGCAGGTTTTTTGGGGAAATGGAGAATCTTGGGGGTGGAATATGTGGAGCGCTTTGACCAGGTTCATGCAACTTGCACAATCGCGCGCCTTTCCCCAACTGTTCTCATAAGCCGGATATCCTTTCCAAGTCATGAGATATTGGATGGGATGTCGCGATTTCCGGGATGCTAGGATAACCTCTTCCTAAACCTCTTCCCCATTTTTGACAATCATCAGTTCCAGTTCTTTGGGAATTGCACCTTTGAAAGGTGACAGCTAGGAAACTATTGGGCTTTGGGGAACAAAATCATTGTAAGTTGAGATGTCAGACCCTACTGACATGGGAAATATAGCCGCGGCAATTATGGGGTATGGGTTTGGAGTTTCGAGTAGGATGAGACTAGTGTGGGCAGGGATAATCTTCTTTATGACCTGATTCGTTGGAAAGAAGGGACCATTGATGCGCCATTATCTATTAGAAAGGAGGAAAAGGTAGAGATTGATGGTTGGTCAGTTATTTCAGGTGAACAGCAAGTAAGAATTAGACTGATCTGCTAGCCCGGATGCCAGAGCATCCAAGTGGCAAAACAGAATGCTAGAGGCACTGCTGCTAGTATGAAAGATATGGAACTGGAAGGGAGCTTAATTCTCAACAGATAAAAATGGGATTTTGGGGGAAGTTGTTTTTATTGGAAAATTTAAGGAAAGAGAATTGACCAACAATTTTCTCAGTGCTATGCACCCAATTAAATAGTCGTCAATTTTGAGGGAAAATAAGCTGGGATTGATTTCTGCAAGTTCAACCTAAGTGGCGAATTTTTTGGAAAATGGGCAGGTTAGTTCCCTGGGAACTGACATTGCAAAATTTGGCAGCGGGCCGAGTAGCGGGTGATTTGACCTAAACAGTGAACTATTTGGGAATGGGCGGGTTAGTTCCCTGGGGACCAACATCACAAAATTCAGCAGCAGGCTGAGTTGCAGTCAGTTTGACCTAAGTGGTGAACTATTTAGAAATGGGCGGGTTAGTTCCCTGTGGACCGACATTGCTAAATTTAGTGGCAGGCCAAGTTGTGGTTGGTTTGACCTAAGCGTTGAACTATTCAGGAATGGGTGGGTTAGTTCCCTGGGGACCGACATTGCAAAATTTGGTGTCAGGCAAAGTTGTGATCAGTGGCATTGCATCAGTTGCAACGCCTGATTTGTTGTCAGGAATCTGCCCATTGGGGTGATGCCTGACGGATTTGGGAGGGGGGATATTTCAATCATCGTGTAAACTGAATCACAACTGTTGGGCATTCCGCCAATAGCTCAGTTTTCATATCTTTTTGACCATTTGAAATCTGAGTAATGGGCTATTGCTACTCAAATTAGTTGCGATCAATTCCATTTCAGCGATCTTGGCGCAGATTTGAATGATTCCTCATAACAGTTCTGCCATGGAGAGTGCGGGTACCAGAAGCAGGATCTGAAGCGGAAGGGCTACTATCCAGCGCTTGTCTACCATATGAGTGAGATCGCCCTGAGTAACAAAGTATGGCTATCCTCTTCAGTACCTGTTTGCTCAGGAATGGAAAGATGGCCTTATTGATGCCCAGAGGAAGTTCACTGGGACTTACATTACCCTTTCCTTTTTCCAAGCTAAGAGCCTCATCACTGGGATACTAAACTAGAGGCATCTTCTTGTGCGCCTTGGGTGACTTGATCGCCATTACTGACGCAGGTTTTTTGGGGAAATAGAGAATCTCAGGGTGGGATATGTGGAGCGCTTTGGCCAGGTTCATGCAATTTGCACAACTGTGCGCCTTTACCCAACTGTTCTCATAGGCCAGATATCCTTTCCAAGTCACGAGATATTTGATGGAATGTCGTGATTTCTGGGATGCCAAGAAAACCTCTTCCTCGGCCTCTTCCCAATTTTTGATGATGAACAGTTCCAGTTCCATGGGAATTGCACCTTTGAAGGGCGCCAGCTGAGAAACTATTGGGCTTTGGGGAACAAACTTTTTGCAAGTTGAGATGTCAGACCCACTGACATGGGCAAGATAGCCGTGGCAACTATAAGGTATGGGTTTGGAGTTTTTAGTGGGATGAGACTAATGTGGCAGGGATAATCTTCTTTACGACCTGATTCAGTTGGAAAGAAGGGACCATTGCTGCACCAATATCTACGAGAAAGGCGGAAATGGTAGAGATTGATGGTCAGTCAATTATGTCAGGTGAACAGCAAGTAAGAATTAGACTGACCTTCTAGCCCGGATGCCAGAGCATCCAAGTGGCAAAATCAGAATGCCAGAGGCACTTCTGCTGGTATGACGGATATGGAACTGGAAGGGAGCTTAATTCTCAACAGAAACTTTTTTCTCTTGTTGCAATCAAATTTGCAACCTATTTGATTTAAGTCTGACTTTAGTTTGATAATCTCACAGAGGAGATTAGTTTTCGCTCATGTCAGGGAGCAGTTGGGCAAGTAAGGCAAAGGGCACAGGTGGTAGCCCCGCGACTTCCAATGTTCACAAAATCCCCGGAGAAACGAGCATATTACATAAAAATAAAAAACTGGCAGTTACTATTTCCCCAGAAATCCTCAATTGGCAGGTGCAATGTAACAAGTACATCAACACACCGCACTCTCAACCACTCTCGTTGGTGTTTGGAGTCTGGGTGTTCCTGGATATCCAGCAAACGGCGTTGTGGGAAAAGTTTTGTGGGGATGTGCACATTCATTTCCCAACCGCGGTGTACGTTGCACCTCACTCCATGTCAAGCTGTTGGCTGGATCTCGGTTTTGAAAATAAGGAGGCAGCAGACAAAGCTGCTGCGGTGCACGTTATATTTTGACCTTCCCAAAGGCCAGCGGGTCATCAAAACTAAGTGCACCAGATGGACAAAATCCAACCAAATTTTCCTCACGTTTGACTTTTTGCCCACTACGGTCAAGTGTGTCATTCTGGAGCAGCACCTGAAAGCTGGTCTCACCGTATATGGCGAAATTCAATCCTTTGAGATGCAATGCTTTACGCTGATGTCACACCTGTGCACTGGCAAAGCCATTGCAGTTCTGAACCCAACTGAGGAGGTTGCAAAGGACCTAAATCAGATCCCGCACTCCACTTTTATCAATATTAAAGGGCATACCACCCACCCTTTCCAGGTAATGTGGACAGCGCACCCCCATCTGCACCCACTGTGATGCATTCAGCAATAAGGCACATGCATGCCCCACCAAGGAGGGCATCACATTCCAAGAGCACCCCTCGGCGGCCATTACCAATGGGGAGGCTCACTATGAACCAACCACCAGTACAAAAGAGGCCTTTCCGTGGGGAGCACAAAGCTGCTACTTACTAGTAAAGCCTGTCTCCCCTCAAGAGTGGAAGAAGGCCAAATAGGCCCGCAGGGCCATGGCCAAGGAAGTGACCAAGGTTGCCTCCACTATCCCACACTCCCAATGCCAGGAGGACATTGAAACCTTTGCAGCAGAAGCAACTCAGGAATCCCTCAACCAATCAGATTGGGATGCCCAATCCAATTGGGCCACCCAATCTGAGGATCTGATGGGTGACTTAATCTCACCCGACCTTTGCACCCAAGCCCCAATTGAAACCGATTTAGTCTTCAACCTACCTGAAAATTTCTTTTGACCCAAACATTGGTGCACCAAACTTGACTGCACCGCAAAAAATTCATTTGACAGCGGGGAAACCAAAAGTTAAGGAAAAGCCAATGTGAACCTGTCAGCTAAAATTAACAAATCTTTCTGATAGCATTGCTGCAAACACCCGCGCCACTGTGAAAGCCCGTGGGGATCCAGAGGTGGCTGGAGGGCCCAGGTGCCCATCCCCCGCATCTAAGGTGTGATGGGGGGAGCCTTCACTTTAGGGATGTTGAACATTGCTGAACTCAAGGCCTCGCCATCCCGGGCTAGGAAACTGAGTTTTTTACAAAATAATTTACCCGTGTACATCCTGGCCATCCAGGAGTCCCACTGTCTACGAGGTTCAGAGGGCGCTTGGAAAACCATGCACCTCCCTTCCCTTTCCTTCTGGTCTAAGCACTGTGGGGTGCTTGTTCAGAAAAACAACTTTTTTAAATTTTTATCATCTGAATCCTTCCTCAATGGCTGAGTCCTTGTCACATTTTTGTGGGCTGACGTGGCACATGCTATCATCAACATTTATGCCCTGACCTGTGCACAAGAGCGTCAGGATTTTCCTCGTTGGTCAAATCCCTTCTGTTACCCCCTGACCCTTTTGTAGTTGGTGACATGAACTGTTGGTTAAACCCATCCACGGACCGCTGGCCTTCCTCATCCCAAACACCTCAGGGTCACATAGAACTTCGCGTTCTAAAGGCCACCCTTGGGTTGTTTGACGCGCTGCCATGGCAAGCTTAACTTCTTGAGAACATGATGCAACCCCACGTCCACAACGGCTAGTTAAGGCCCATGTCCCACATTGACCTTATCCCCACGCTGGAACAATTTTAATCCTATATTTCCCACTTCCACACATTGAAAATTGATTTCTCTGATCACCGGCAGGTCTCAATAACCTTCCACCTACCCATCATAGTGGCTAGGGCTCCGCATTGGTGCAAACTCCGCCCACCTGAACTCGCATCACCAGGATTTTCCACATGGGTGGAATCCATGACTTTGGCAAAAGAGTTTATTACACCATTTTGTGTGGACCCAATTGACACATGGTCAGCCTTCAAAGCGGATACCATCTGCCATGCTCACCACCTCTCCTCCTGAAGCTCACGCGCTACCTCAGCCATCATCTCACGCGCTCTGGCAGAGTTGGAAAACCTGGAGTCCAACATCCCAGCCACAGGCTACAGCCCTGCGTGGGGCAAGAAGTGGGCAGAAGCATCCGCCTACCTCAATGCGCTTAAAAGGCAACGCAAACATTGGGTTTGTGTTCAGTACAGGGCCAAACACATTACAGCGGGTGACACATGCCCCACTTATTTTTTTAATTTCTTCACACCGCGCCATAGCATGGCCTGCACACAGATGTGGAGGTCAGACGATTCCGTCGTGGATACACCAGCTAAAGTGGTGATCAAAATACAAAATTATTACTCTGAGTTGAACCAATCTGATCCAATTCCACCAGCAGAAATAGCGAAATTTCTTGATAGCGCTCACATCTGCACCATTTCCTGTTACCTGGAGTTAATGAATTTGATTACTCTGGATGAACTCTGGTCTGCCATTCACGGTGCACCAAATCAGAAATGCCCCAGCCCTGATGGCATTACATATGAGTTCTATAAGAAGTACTCCAAATATATATCCCCACTGCTGCTTGCCTCCCTTAACCAGAGTCTTCTGGATACGCGCCTTCTACCAGGAGGGCAAGAGGCCTTCACCATTACACTCTTCAAGAAAGGGGATAAGCTAGATCTAGCCAACTGGCACCCCATTTCTCTAACTAACATGGACACCAAAATTTTAACTAAAATCATGGCTAACCGTCTAGGGATTACAGCCTCTGCCACCATCTCCACAGAAAAATTCAGTTTCATACCCAGAAGGTCGATTTGGGACAATGTGCACTCTGTGGCTAACGCATGCCAGTCCACGGCCTCTGGGGCACTTGTATTTTTGGACCAACAGAAGGCCTATGATAAAGTAAACTGGGAATACCTCAGGGCCTGCCTCCACCAATTCCGCTTACCCCCTCGCTTTACCAGCTGGGTGATGCTTCTTACAGAATCTTCAAAAATGGCAGTGCGTGGCCCTGGCTTCCTCACGGAAGTAGTCCGCCCCCAAAGGGGCCTACGCCAAGGAGACCCCCTTAGCCCACTCTTATATAACTTCAGCCTTGACCCACTACTTCAGAATGTGAATGCCCCCCTCACTGAGGTCCATGTGACAGGCAAAGCCCCAGTCAAGATGATGGCGTTTGCTGATGATTGTGTGTTTGGGGTGTCTGATAATCAAGATGCACGCGCGCTTGAAGCTCTCATCCAGGTTTATTACCGGGTAAGTAATGCTGCACTGAACGCCTCCAAAACTGAAATCATCCTCCTTGGTCAGTATCCAACCTGCTGGGCCCCAGCGACCTGTGTCCAGCCCAACCCACCTGCTCGCACACGTGCTCGCCTTCCCTGCCCACCCCACACCGCCCCACTTGTGCTCCCCTTCGTGCCAAGCCCTACCATTGGGCCTGTCCGCCATTTGGTGGTGTGGTTGGAGGCAGGCGGGTATGCCTCAGCAGTAATGGAAAGTCATATTATAGACAACGTGATGAAGCGCATTGCCTCTTTCAAAGCCCACCCTACTTCCCTTACTGGCAGGGTTGTTTTAGCCAATTCTATGCTCCTCTCAAAGTCTGGTTTGGAGCCCACGCCATCACCTTCCCCCCAAGTTTTTTCAAATCTATGTGTGCCCTTCTGCAAGGGTGGCTTTGGTCAGGCCGCCCACCGCCAGTGCAGCTTGAGGTCATGTTTGGACCTCGTCATTGTGGTGGCATGGGCCTGCTCGACTTTGAAGCCCATGCTGCCAAGATCCTGGGCACCTGGATTGCTTTGTCACCGCCCCTATGCTCCCCTCCCAACACTGGTCCCGCGCGGCCTGCTCCAACTTCTCCCGCACCCTGGGCCTTGCCAATCCATCGCACCCTCACTCCTTGATGAAGTATCTGACTTCCCACCCATCGGCTGCAGGTCCTCATGGTACTGCGCCCCACTTCAAACGAATCCTTCTCTCCATGCGGAGCGCTGAGTGGGGAATCTGTATTTGTGGGCACACAACCCAGAGAGGCCGCCCCTCTCCTCGGTTCACACAGGAGGTACAGGGGCTACCCATTCAAGACAGCTTGACCCCCACACAGCCCCATGTCCTGTCCAGGGTGGACTACCTGGACATGATAGACATCCCTTATTCCCTTGAGACCCAGAAGACTATTTGGAAATACGCACACCACCCTCTGTTGCTGCCTCATATCTGTTCCCATGTGTGGCGCTGCCTGAGGCGGGTGTACCATATGGCTGAGCGCTCTAACGCTTTACACTCATCCTGAACTGTGTGTGGCCAGTATGGAACGCTGTTCCACCGCCTGGAGAAGTGCCCTACCTCTGAAGTGATATGGCGCGAGGTTCAACGTCTGCTTGGCCAGGATCAGGCACATGCCTTCAGTCTGTCTAGGGATATTTTTGCTATATCCATGGTATCCCCTCTTCCACCCTCCCTCCATGCTCTGGTGGTCGCAATCGCCATGTGGACTATCCACACGATTGTCTTGGATGCCATCGCAGGCTCCACCCCCACCCTCCCAGAAGCTGTCCACAAATTCCAGTCCCATTTGGTGGACCACTATCAAGCGTGGATGTTTGGGTTTTTCCCACCGCGTCGCCGCCAGTTGGTCTCCTCCTGGTTCCCAGTTTGGTTCATCAACTTGGACCCCTTCTCCACACGTGTTCAATTGTGGTTATAGCCCCTTTACACGTTCCCCCCTCCTCCCCATAGTGGCGTTCCCGCTGGCAGCAGGAGAATGCATTGCTTCTCTTGGGTGCCTTCCCTGTTACTAAGTTTCATTTTTTTTCTCATGTTTATTTTCAGAAGTGTCTGTCCCCTGGTTGGCCTTCCCCGCAATAGATTAAATTAATTCTCAACAGATAAAAACGGGACTTTGGGGGAAGTTGATTTTATTGGAAAATTTAAGGAAGGAGAATTGACCAACAATTTTCTCAGTATTATGCACCTAATTAAATAGTCATCAATTTTGAGGGAAAATAAGCCAGGATCGGGCTCTGAAAGTTTGACTTAAGTGGCGAATTTTTTTGAAAATGGGCGGGTTAGTTCCCTGGGAACCAACATTGCAAAATTTGGTGGCGGTCTGAGTTGCAGTCAATTTGACCTAAGTAGTGAACTATTCAGGAATAGGCGGGTTAGTTCCCTGGGGACTGACATCACAAACTTTGGTGGCAGGCTGAGTTGCGGTCAGTTTGACCTAAGCGATGAACTATTCAGGAATGGGTGGGTTAGTTCCTTGGGGACCAACATCACAAAATTCAGCAGTGAGCCGAGTTGTGGTCAAGGGCATTCCACCAGGTGCTTCGGCCCGATTTGCTGGCATGAATCTGCCCATTGGGGGTGATGCCTGACAGATTTGGGAGGAGGGAATTTTTTTGATCATTGTGTAAACTAAATCACAACTGTCAGGCATTCCGCCTGATAGCTCATTCTTCATAACTTTTCAACCATTTGAAATCCAAGTATTGGGCTGATTGCCACTCAAATTAGTTGCAATTGATTCCATTTTTTGATCTCGTGCAAATTTTACTGATTCCTCATAATAGATCTGCCATGGAGAGTGCAGGTACTGGAAGTGGGATCCGAAGTGGAAGGGCTATTATCCAGCGCTCATATACCATGTGAGCGAGATCGCCTTGAGTAACGAGGGGTATGGCCATCCTCTTTAGTACCTTCTTGCTCAGGAATGGAAAGATGGCCCAATCGATACCCAGAGGACATTCGCTGGGACTTACAATGACCCTCAGCTTAAAATGACATCATATGGGACATCTGCAGGTTGGCCATAAAGGAATTTGAAAAATTTACCAGTGTCCCAAGACTCAATGTTACTGGGAAGGAATGATTGTTTTGATTTAAGATGTATCAGAATCTTGCCAGGTATGTAAAAGTCAAGTCATACCTAATCCCTGACTTAACATTTAAGTGGTCCCCCTTGCAAACCCTTTAATACTATTAGTATTGGTGTTGGGGACCCCTCCCTTGAGCCTCTAATGGTCATCAGTTCATCCTTCTATCTATAGATCACTTAATTATGTGGATCAAAAGCTGTATCTCTAACCTACACTTCAAAAAAAGATACCGCTTTTTTTATATAATCAGATTATCACCCAGCATATGTTCCCTAGCATAATTCTCTTCAATAAAGGGTTAAAATTCTAGTTGTTTCTGGTAAATGTGTTAACTGAACTGATAAAATCCACTCAAGTAATTTTCACTCCCTACCATCCTGTAAATAATGGAATGGTAGAGTGGGCAAATGGTATTCTAACTGTAACTCAATGGAAAATTGCTATGACTGACCCCTTCATTGGCCCCAATATTTGCTAGTGATATTCTGGCCTACAGAATAAGCTGTCATCAAATAATTAATTTGTTGCCCTTCCAAGCGTTGTATGGAAGAAACCCAAGCTGTCTTCTAAAGTGCAGGCTATGCTCGACCAAGCCTCCCTTAAAGCCCCTTGAAGTCACAATGCAAACTATTGCCAATAAAATTATCAGATTTCAATACTGGCTTCTAGGAACTTATTTGCTATCACTATTAGAGAAACTAGTCGGTCTATCAACAAACATAGACCTCTGAACACCTTTCAATTGTGTGACCTAGTTCTTTACCACCACCATCAGCCTGGAAATTTAAGATAATAAATTGGGAACCAACTGGTTGGGGCCCTATAAGTTATTTAAAAATGGGGCAATGTACACTCAATTGTAGAGGTTGCTCAGTGCACCATAGTAAATCACATACACAGTCAATTCCTTCTTCCGTTTTCAACCCTGCACCACGATCTAGATGGTGGTGTTGTCAAATTCCTACCCAAATCAGGGATTTGTGTGTGTCAGATGAAGGGGATTTAACCCAAGCCAATTAAATAAACAATTATTGGTATAATCCCTGAATAATTTCAATCCCTATCATATTGGGTAAAATCCTAAACTAATGCAATCAAGTATTACTTTCTAAACCCCTTATTGTTGGGGTTCAAACCTGATCCATGTAGTAATAAAATCCTGTTTGACCTATGTGACCAGCCTGCAACAGAAATCCCAAATTTGTAATCAATATAGATTTTCTCTTGGAAAACTTGAAGATTTACCTTAAAAAACTCCCTGATCTCCAAAATAATGATATTTAAGCAAATAAAGACTACTTTCTTCATACCAATAACAATTTAGCCTACCTCTGAACCATTTAGGTACAAAAGTATTTAGAATTTACCACTTAAATAGTCCTGAGTGAGGTCTCTTTGGACAAGAAAAGTAAAACTTATAATCCAACACCCAGGAACTTTGGGTCCCCTGGCCTAAAATAAATAAGGGACGAGTGGTATAACACCCCTGTCATCCTGAAAGTCAAGTTGCACCAGATTGGGACCAATTACAATTTCACTGGCATGGTTGAAAAAAGGAAGAACTTATTAAATTTGGAATGTATTAGCATAGTAGATTTTGTTAAATTCAACTGTAAGGCCTTAGGACTGTTATTGTGAAAAAATCCCAGTGGAAAGGCACATTTTTCTGTATTAAATCAACCCAGGATCTGCAAGCTCAGCAAATTGGGGATAGTTTACAGTAATAATCCACCATCCCAGAAAAATCTGAATGTCCCTTAGACTTCTTGTTGAGGGACATCTTGGGTATGGCCATAACTTTATTGAACAGTGGTTGATACCTTCGTTAGTTGCCTAATGCCCTAAAATGTCCAATAACAATGAAAAATGTTGAACTTTGATGGTTTGAATTCTTTAGATGCTGATTGCAATTGATTGAATACTTTACATAAGTGGTCAAAATGTATACAAATGCTTTTGGAAAAGAGGTTAATATCTTGTAAAAACACCAAGACACAGGATAATTATAGGTCCCTTCTGAAAGCCATCCATGGCTCATTGGAATGTAGCTGGGGCGTTACATAGCCCCTGCGGCATTCAGGTCTGTTTAAAAGGCACTTTTTAGCAACCATAATGAACTTCTCACATTTTCTTGGGCAAAGTCTATTTCCAGTACCCGCTGACAAGATCCATAGCAGAAAAGAACTGCAAACCAGCCAGCATTTTAAAGGGATCATCTATCCTAGGTAAAGGATAGTAATTCCTTTTAATGATTGGATTCAGTTGGCAATGATCAATTACTATGATTTGGGTACTATCTTCCTGCTTCACTATCAGCAGAAGCGAAGCCCAAGTTTTTGTGAAGGTTCTGATAGACTGGCCTTCAAAAGTTTTTTCTAATATGATGGTTCTTTGGCTTTTTCCACTTTATAATTTTTAATAAGGCTTAATCCCTATTAGTAAAGCATCTCCAGTATCTACCTAATGAATCACTCCAGTATTTTTTCAAACCTGTAAGGCCCAGAAGAAAAGATATAGGAATATTATGGCTAAAACTTGATCAGCTTTTCTTGGGCTTGGTGAGGTGCTATCCAATTTTATGTTGATACTAGCTATACTAGGGGGAGTCTTGAGTTTAAAATCACAGGGTATACCTAATTTATGTATACTATGTAATCTTTTAACAGGGTACAGGTGAACATAAGCTATAGGTCACTTTCTTCCTATTCCATGTGAGATTGGACCTAAATTACTTATCAAAACCAAATTAATTGCTGAATAAGCCAGATCCAGGATGTTGGGGCAGAGCAATGACTCGTTTACAGATGGAATATCACCCTTTAAACCTCTAGTATATGACTGGGGAAAGTGAACCTGGATGCAGTTATCTACCATAACTTAATCCTGATCTGGGATTACAACTTGAGATGGAGTTACAATGGCATCCTTTCCATAGCTTCAGCAGACTGAGGAGCAATTTTTACATGAGATATGACTACATGATATTCGATGTATTTTGAAGTTTGGTCATCTTCCATAAGGCAGATTCTCTTATTGTAAATGCCATTCTTAACTATAGGCGTTTGGAAAATAAGCAGTATTCAATGTGCCAGTAGAGGAATAGGACTCAAACAGTTTATAATACAAGAAAGCTCATGTAAAATTACATCTAAGATATTAATGAGTCATAGCTCTAATCTCAAAAACCATACCATTGCCTCTATAACAAGCTTATTAAAGCATGTGGGTAAGTATGAATAGGCGCTAAGTGACCTAATGCATTGAGAACCTATAGTTACGCATTTAACATGTCTAAGGTCAGGCGCAAAACTAAATTAATTACAAAGCTTAGGAGATATAACATTTTCTGGTATCTAGTATCTACAATGGAATTATTTAAAAATAATACACCAAAACTTCCACCTTGGTGACTGTGTTCCCAAATTGAGGTTGTGGGGTAAATAAAGACGTCAGAGAGACAAGAGTTAACAAGAGTAATCCACATCGTTGTCTTTATTTGGTAGTTATTTAATCAGTATGCTATTATAAGGGGCCACAGAATTAATAGCCTGAGAAGAATATGGTTGAGACGTAAAGTTGTCATCAACATGAAGATACTCTCCACTCATGTTGACAAGGCTTTTCCCTCAACATCAGCGATCCACTTGTGGCATTCTTCATCTGTGTGCAAATGTCTTCCACAGTAAAATTCATTGTATGTTCTTCTTATCAGCCCCCTTCTCTCAAGGCGTTAATCCAAAGGCGTCTGTTAGGAGTAAAGCTGGTAATAAGAACTTCTGGAGTAGGATGGCGTGTATTTTGACAAGAGACTCTTTTTGTCCAGGATGCTCATCATTGTTTCTTATCAGCATCGATATGCAACTGTAAATTGATGCAAGACACTAAGGTGTAGATGGCGATAGTAATGGTGTCATCTAGAGAAATATTGTCACGGGCAACCAAGGTCTGTGCCTTATAGTAAAATGAATTGTTGAACTCAGTTGGTAACTTCCCATGTTTGATGTAATACACATGAAGGCCTGCTTCTGTGAGAACAAAGTCTGCTTCCAAATTACTTTCATAAGACATATTAACAAGGGTATTAGGTTTGACTATTAAACTGGTGAGAAACCAATCTTTTCTCAGAGATTTGAATTCTCAGGTTGGTATATGTTTAACTTTCTATCAATAAGTAGCCTATTCCATAAAGCTTTGTGAAATTATAGGAACAAACATTGATTCTTTTACTGGGGATGTACTTATCCTTAAATACAAAACTAAAGGTAGTAGAAATATGTGTGTAAAAATTTACTTTAGGTTGACTATTGGCCATCAACCCAGTAACCTTTTTACTGCACAGGTTTGATTTCCTTGTGCACTTTGTTGCGTTGTGTAGAATGTATTATGAATTCATAAAAGTATAAAGCTTATTATATGTAATTGAGATTGAACTTTTTTTTGGTTCAAAACTTGGCCAGTATTTCCAATTAAATACTCTTAAAGCCACACTCATAGGGATTCATCCCTATACCCTTGTCCACCTGATCATCAGTAAGATACCCAGTGACAGTCTTTTCGGCCCAACACACAGATGGCAGCTGCCCAATTGTGGCTCCTTCTTCTCTAGATCCCCACTCAAATCATTACTCTTCTTTCTGAGAATCTTCCAATTATTGCCTTCTGGAATAATATCCTTGAGATAGAACAACACATTAGAAGCTGATAGTCTAACTATACACTGAATTGATAATAATAATGTTGTTTTCATAGGTAATGTTTTATTTATAGTAAATCCTAGGGAATTATATAGTGTAAATTCAGCTGTCTAACCCTCAGTTGACACCTCTTCAATGAAACGGAAACCAATGCTATTGAATCACTCATCCTCATCTTGGCAGTGATGGTCTTCCCCATCCTGGCTAGGATACCATCATTGAACATCCTCAAGACCTCAAACGGAAAGAATCAGAAAACGTGTCCCTAACTTTTTCCTCTCAATCTGAGCGAACCATCCATAATTGGCTAGCGACCTGCTTAGGTAATGGGACTTAATACCAGTTATGGCAGGTCACTCACTAACTGATTGATTCGCTAGTTGCAGGTGGCAGCACTCGCCTTACAACTCACCATTCATTCCCAATCAGTCAGTTATGAAACCTGACCAATCCCAATCAGTACACCTGATATTAATCACTATCAGATGCCCCTATTTTGTCCGCAACTCCACCCAATTATATCTTAAGTATTCATCTGGATCAATCTCTGACAGATACGACCAGGCAAATATCTCGAAATCTCCTGAACATAGCTCCTCTGAAACTTGGGCCAACCAATGTCCTATTCACTTTGCCTTAGGGAATTTTCCCCTAGCAATAGCAGGTTATCTAGCAGGATGGGAATATGGGCAAAAATGTCAAAACATCCCCCTCTTGCCTAGATTTCCAGCGATAAAAGGACTGGGGCATGAGAACACCCTTCGGACACCTGGTCAAATACTTCATCAGTTTAAGCGGAGTACACTTGTCAATACTCAACGCTGCTCAGGACAACCTTTGGCATATGGCGTTCTTCCTCTTCCTCCTCACTACCACCTTCTCAGAGTGCGGTCTCCACGACCTTCTTTTGTGCCAGGCTGAACGATTTACTCATGATGATATTAGTCCTGGGATCTGGTTTTCCCCCCATCAGGGTATATGACCCATTGTCATATTAGGGGTATTGGATTGGAAACCTTGATTTCCTGATTTTCTCCTCATCCTAGACAGGAGACTCTTGCTGTCAATGTTTTTTTCATGTCTAAATTAAGAATACTTATTTCTTATTAGCCCTTATTATTTAGCTCATAAAATTTTGGCATAAGTCATTCTTAATTCTTTCCTTGGAGAGCTTATAACATTAATTTTGGGATTAATTTCTCCGAAATTAGAGCTTAATAGATTATAGAGTGCATAATGTCAACTTCTATATAAGTCCGACATCCCCTCTCTTGTCCAGCTCATATGTCAAATTCTGAGTCTCGCTACCAGCAGCTCCTCAATAGTCTGTCTGATCCAGGCCTCCGTCTCTTCCAGAAGATGAGTTGGGATGATCGATGGAACCTCTTTGATGGTCCTTTTAGGACTCTTATGCCTAGTCTGGTGCCAGCGACTAGTCCTTCTGTTGAATTACCAGAAACAGTACTAATCTCTCCGAAACTAGGCTGGCCATTATTTCAAACAACTCTCGGCCAACTCTTCCTCTGCAGTCAATTCCAGAGTTGGACTTTGAAACCCTCCTGGATTTGGGTCCTTTCACTGATACTCCAAACATCATTGTAAATGCTCTGGAGATTATGCCAGTTGCTCTGGATCATTTGTTTCTGGCAATTTTGGACTTGCTCCCTGAGTTCCTCTTCTGACTCAGTCAATTTTACAAACCCGCTGTTCTGGTCTCCAGGTTCTCTTTGGTAAAAGTATTCACTTTGAGCTCCCCTACGCTGAACTCTGGACCCAAGTCACTGAAGCTTTGACTTTAGCTCTGAATCCCTCTGATCTTGATAACATGCTGGATTAAGATACTGCCGCTTATGCTTTTCGTTTTGCTGGCCAAGTTATTCAAAGTTGGTCCACAATGCTTCCAGCCTCGCCTGGTTTCTACCATTCATTCATATTTAATTTTCCGCAAAGCCTGTAGTCACCACTTTTAGGATGCAATCCACTCTCAGCATGACTATCTCTTATCCAGAGCTTCCCATCAGTACCTTCCACTATGGCGTTGATAGGGGGCATGATTTGCTAACCCCCATCAAGTATTCCTTCTTTGTTGCTGGCCCACATGTCCAGTGTCCTTGATGAAGCCCATCAGCAGGCACTCAGGACTAATCTTCTGGCTCCGGTGCTGTATTGGGATTACTTGGGGCTATTTGCCAATTGCCTCTTTTTATACTGTTGCTTTCCTCCCCGCTCCAGGTTTTGCAATTGGCTTCCTCTGACATCTCGATTTTTCTTCCCCTAAACACTTTTTCAGGGCTTGGCATCCGCTCAATTTTTGTGGTTTCATGTAGGTCTCGCCCTTGCAAGCGTCCAAAAGCATATCAATTTTGATGGGCTGTTTATTTCTACCACTATCCATCCTCCCTCCTCCAAGAGGCGACATAAGCATAATCATCCCTGTACTGATGATGATCAATAAAAATAATAAAAATATATCAGTTTTTTATTTATGCAGTCCAAAAATTTTTATATTATCTTTATCAATTTTTTATCTTTTTTCTTCTTTTTTACTAAATGGACTTGAACTTGTTTCAGTTCAGGGGTCCATCTTTTCCCCAAACTGGGTCCTGGGTACTTAAACCTACCAGTTTTCCATGGTTCAGAGGTCCTTTTTTCGGACTTAACCATCTAGATTGGTTCAGAGATCCTTTTTTCAAACTTGACCTAATCATCAGGACATGATCATATTAATGGTTCATCAGTCCTTTAGGAACTCTTTTTTCATCAATCAATGCTTTAGATACTTAGCGTGGACTCAATTTACAACTCTTCCATCCAAGAGTTTCTTGATGGAGTAAACATTGGTCGCCATCTTAGATATTACTTTGAAAGGACCTGATTACAACGCATCTAATTTGTTTCTTCATCCAAAACCATGCATATCACAATAGGCAACTCTTTCCCTTATATGATAATCTTCTAATGATGGTCAGTTCTTATCATCCATCCATTTCGCTCATCTCCTTCTCTTCAAGGTTGTATCAAATGCTTGTGATTGCATATTGATCAGGATACTAATCAGTCAGTTTAAGTATTGCTTGGTACTCATCCCTGATGTAGGTTCCACCACCAAATATAAAATTGGCAGCAATGCGGCCTTTCTTCTGTATAATATTTCTTTGGCGTCTTTCCCATCACCATATGATGACTAATGTTGTAGGCAAATGTCACCAAACTCAGGTATGTTCCCCACGTGGAAGTTCTCCCTGCGACTAGCTTCCTCAGTGTCAAGGCCAGTGTCCCATTGACCCATTCTAACACTCTGCTGTCTCCGGCCAGTATGGTACTGACATGACTCCCTGGATCCCCATTATTTTGTTTAGCCTCAGGATCACATGAGACATGAAGTTTGTCCCATTATTGCTCAGCAGGACCTGCGGACATCCATGCTAGTATACCACCTGATCCTTGATGAACCTTACAGTACTGGAAGTGACTACTCTGGCTAGTGCTTTTGTCTCGACCCATCTCATCAGATGGTTGATAGCAACTATGATGTACTCGACTCCCCCTGTGCTCATCATCAGCGGTCCCATCATGTTGATGGACACCGTGTGCCAGGCAAATCCAGGGAAGATGAGTCAGTATCCAGTTGTATTCTTGTGTGGTTTGTGAATCGGGCACTACACGCAACAAGCTAGATGATCCGCAACATCATAGCTGATCAATGTCCATTAATAATACTGGAAAATATGTCAGTTATCTTCCTCAGGCCTCCATGTCTGACAAACTTGAGAGCTGCTTGTACTATTGCTGCTCTTTATGATGGTTTTGGGAATAATAGCCACTTCCCATTGATTGTCTTGAAAACTTGTCCATCTATAGTCTCGGTGTTTTCCATCACTTTCTGAAGCGCACCTAGGATTTCTCAGGGCTCGTCCCTGAGTCTTCCTTTGACCATTCTCTAAAATAGCTCATTCGCCTGTGGGTATACCAACTGGACCATTGGCGACCCACGAAGCCATCTGCGTTTTGATGAGAAGCTCCCACTTGTTGGACTATCTCATAATCATAATGCCTGAAGTTTAAGTGCCCATCAGGCCAGTCATCCTTCTAGGTCTCTTAGATTGTGCAGCCAACACAGTGAAGAGTGGTCGTTACCACCTTAAAGTGCATCCAATGGATGTACACCAAAAACTGCTTGCATGCACAAATGACCACAAGGCATTCACGCTAAGTCACGATTTAGCTCCTCTCAGCGGCTGAGATTATCCAGTTCACATATGCCACTGGATGCTCATCCTCAAGTTCATCAACTTGGCTCAATAAGGCGCTGACCGCCATCAATGAAGCATTGGTTTTAATGATAAACTCCCGATCAAAATTTGGATATTTCAGAATCAGCAAATCTATCAAATACTGGCTTAACTCATTGAAGGAGTCCTGGGACTCTTCATTCCATATGAATCCTTTTTTAGATCCTTTAATATTTGGAATAATGGCTCAGTTATTCGGGCGAAGTCCCAAATAAATCTTCTATTGTATCTGACCATCCCAAGAGATATTTGAATGTCTTGGACACTCTTCGGTACAGCCATATGCTCTATAGCTGCTATCTTCTGGGTTTGTGGCTGCAATCCACTTTAGTTGATTACAAATCCCAGGTATTCCAACTCTTTCTTGAAGAAGTGGCACTTTCTTGGCTTGATCTTCAAGTTAGCTGAGGACAGCTGCTTAAATACTTCTTTCAAGTGGTGGAGGTGATCAGTAAACATCATACTGAACATGTTGATATCGTCCAGATATACCAGGACACATGGCAACTTCAAGTCGCTTAGTATTGCTTCCATGGCCCTCTGAAAAGTTTCTGGCGCATTTCATAAACCCTGGGGCATCCTCATCAGTTGGTATAGCCCCTGCGCGGTAATAATGATGCATCTTTGGTCTTAATTTGGCAAGTCAATCTGCCAATAACCCAAAATCAGATCCATCATGGAGAATACTTCGCTTCTCCAAATTGATCTAGTACATTGTCAATTCTTGTTAGGGGATACATCCTTCTTTGTAATTTTGTTCAGCCTTCAGTAATCACCACCCAGTTCAATCCATCATTCTTCTTCACGATCAGAATCAGTCTCACCCAGGGACTTGATGATGGAACTAGAAGCCCGTGCTTCACTAGCTTGCTGATTTCATCCTCCACTACCGCTTCAGGGGCTTTTGATCTTTGGATTAGTCTAATTCTTATTGGTAAATTTTCCCTTGGTGTCGACCTTGTGAATTATGTCTTCTGCACATCCCAAATTATGGTCGTCCTAAGCAAAAACTTCCCAATACTTCTCAAATAGTTCAAGCACCTCCTTCTTCTGGCCTTCCAGCAGATCAGCGAGCCTCACAATCAACCAATAGGCTGATGCTTTCAGCTACCCCAGCCAGTAATCCTATTTTGTCAAGAGACCCAAGATCGTGGAACTTTCTAAACTTGGCTGTTAGGATTAGATGAATAAATGCGATGATCTGATTCCTCTTTATCTTCATTGGTTTTTCACTCAAATTAGCCAAGAGAACTCGAATTTCTCTATCGCCTGGCATTATTATCCCAGGAGCCACTCAAGGCTCTACTCTGGACTTCTTCTTGGGGCTTCCAACCTCCCCATACAACAGCTCAGGAATCTCTAATGTCAACCCCGTGTCAACTATCATCTGTGATCCTGGCGGTATGGTCCTTTCATTCTTGATCCTTAGTGGAATTCCCCAGTTCTCTAGAATTTCCGCCAGCATCTCGCATCACTTTTTACCAACTAATTGGTATCAAATTGGTACAATGCCATCATTGTATTTCAGATTAATAAAGTTGTTTCCAATTCAATGGAGCTTCATCATCCTTCTGGTATTTCAATAGTACTTCTGACCCAAGATGGTCAATATATTATCCTCAAAGTTCATTACCTCCATATTTCCGTAGAAACTCCATTCCAATCAGGATGTCATAGTTTGATTCGCAAAACTATTGTTAGCGCAGATACCACCAAGGACCCAAATCATAGTGGCAGCGCACTATACGCTCCTCAGGAGATGGTGGTACTTGGCCCAGCTGTCCCATATTCTTTCTTATGTTCCAAGTCTGGCGATGTCTTCATCCTCTTTACCAGCTTGGTCAACACAATATTAATGGGCGCTCTTTTCTTGACAATCGCCCTCACCCTCACTTGATTCACTTGTATATCTATATATGTACATTTGGAGTATTGTAATATAGTATTTACTGAGTGAATGGCGGCGTTATTAGCCAAATCTAGGGTGCGGATAATTTGTGCCAATAATTTAGGAAACTATTACTTTATCATGCCGAGGGTAATAGACAAATTGGCCTCATCTAATTGGACATCAGAAATTCTTCAGGATTCTTGGCAGTTCAAATCTTGTTCACCAGTTGTCGGGCATACAGCTGGGCAACTTCCTGAATTTTCTTGGGGTCAATTTTCTTCGCCCCAGCTCTGGTCACATCATTCACATCCATATTGACCTCTTGATACAGCTGATCCTGCTCGTCATCTACGAACTGATCACTGATATCAATTTCTTCATTCATAATGTCAGGAGGAACAGGTTTCTCCACAGCTCTAGATTTTTTCCTCATCTATGCCACGGGCCTTTTCCCAAATCCCTGGTAGCTGCTGACTCTTTGGCCTGGACCATGCTGATCTGATCCTTCAGCTTTTTACAGTGCACGGCGAAATGTCCTTTCCCACCACACTGAGAGCAGACCTTTTCCTTCTTGTTTAACCATTTTAATTCTTTGGGTTTATTCCTTGGCACAGTTTGAGCGGTAGCCTCCTTAGCTCCTTCCTTTACCTTTGTGGGATTTGGATTACTTACTGGAATGGATTTGAAGCTTCTATTTGAGGCATCAAATGTCACTCCCAAAATCTTCAAGTTATCTACCATTTGTGAGGTAGTTATTTCCATCATGAACATATAAGACATCATGCGATAAAAATCGTGATAGGTTCAAAGGACCGCTTGCAAGGCGATTCTAGCATCAAAGTCATCCAATACTTTCGCTCTGGCCATGATCTGTGACTCCTAGTAAAATCAATCCGCAAAGCTAGCTGTAAACTCATCTTTATGGAACTGGATTTCCATAAATTCCTGCTTGCATTTTTACATGCATATCAGACTCCCAAACTCTTTCAAGATGGCTGCCTTTGCCTCAGCATACAACCAGCTAGCCCTCCATATGAGGTAACACTAAGTTTTGACAGTCAGTGTCTAGGCAATTCATGACTGTCAACATTTTTTGACGATCCCATAGCCATTCATGGTCATGCCAAACAGTCAGAAAAATGCTGGGGCGTTATCCCAAAAAACGTTGGCAATTTCAGCGTTGCCCTAAATTCCTCTGAGTTATTTCTGGCCTATTCTCTTGGTTCAGCTACTTGGCTAACTTGCAGAGTGACTTTAGCGTCATCTCCAAAATGGCAGCAAAAGTGGGCAGCATGTTCCTTGGGGTATCAATTTCCCAAGTATTGTGCTAGGACTTCTTTCTTCAGCATTTCTTGCCATATCAGGCTCACAAGCACATTTTTGAGCTTTAAGTTCCCCCGCTAGTTTTATTAATCTTTCTATATCTACACCAAAATTTCTTAAATGAACGTTATCTGCT
The DNA here is from genome assembly GCA_022478985.1 of Massospora cicadina. NCBI lineage: Eukaryota > Fungi > Entomophthoromycota > Entomophthoromycetes > Entomophthorales > Entomophthoraceae > Massospora > Massospora cicadina. Next base: position 260,588 of record JAKSZP010017114.1, read on the forward strand.
TATCACTCCATTTTGAGGTATAAGACCTCTCAAATGAGGTCTCCTTCTTTCTTCTTCAACGAAGTTAATTTCCCTAGTAACTTGTTCCTGAAGCTTGCAACATTCTCTATTTTTTTACTCCACCTTTATGACTCATTCTGATAAGGCTGCAAACTCCCGATGGTCCACTGAGTTTATGGCGTTCTGATTTACAGTGGCTAACTCAGTCCACAGTTTGCGTAGCTTGTCTTTGTACGACATTCTTATAGATTCTTCACTCAACTACCCCTGTAGTGAGCACCAACTTGTAAAAATTTACTCTGGTGGTTGTTATCAGCATGCAACCTAGTAACCTTTTTACTGAACAGGTTTGGTTTCCTTATGCACTTGGTCATGTTTATAGAAGAATTAATTATTTTTAGATAATAGTATGGAGACTATTCTCCGTAGTTGTGTATGAATTATATTTTGGCCCAACGCTTGGCCAGTATTCCCAATTAAATACATGTGATGTCATACTTGTAGGGATTTGTTCCCTTTCTCTTGTCCACCCAATATTCACTGAGATACCCCAGTGACAATCTCTTCAGCCCAACACACAGTCAGCAGCTGCCCCAATTGTGGCTCCTTCTTCTCTAGATCCCCGCTCAGATCTTTACTCTTCTCTCTGAGAGTCATCCAATTATTGCCCACAGCAATAATATCCTTGAGACAGAACAGCACAATGGAAGCTGATGATAGGTTAACTATATACCAAATGGATAGCTTAGAACTAATAACTCTTACTATCTTCGTTTTTTACTGTCATTCGTAAAATACTGTTTTTTGAAAGTCTTTAGTATAGTAAATCCTAGGGAATATATATAGTGGGGAATTCAGCTGTCTAACCCTCTGTAGACACCTCTTCGATGAAACATCAGCTGTTGCCATTGAATCACCCATCCTCATCTTAGCAGTGATGGTCTTCCCCATTTTGGCTAGGATTCTGTCATTGGACATCCTCAAGACCTAAAATTGGAAAGAGTCAGAAAATGTTTCCCTAACGTTTTCCTCTCAATCCAAGTGAACTAACCATAGTTGGCTAGCAATCTGCTTAGGTAATGGGACTTATTACCCATTATGGCAGGTCAATCACCCATGATGGATTCGCTAGTTGCAGGTGGCAACACTCGCCTTACAACTCACCATTCATTCCCAATCAGTCAGTGATGAAACCTGACCGATCCCAATTGGTACACCTGATAATTAATCACTATCAGATGTCCTCATTTTGTTTTTAACTCCACCCGATGAGATCTTAAGTATGCATCTGGATCAATCTTCAACGGATATGACCAGGCAAATATCTCAAAATCTTACAAATGTAGTTCCTCTGAAACTCGGGCCAACTGATTTCTGATTCACTTCGCCTTAGGGAATTTTCCCCTTGCAATACCAGGTATTCTAGCAGGCTGGAAATAAGGGCAAAAGTCCCAACAAGGTGTAGATAAAACTTTAATTCTGGGTTGTTGCAAGTGAAGCCAAAAATTGAGGACTAAGTATCTTTATATTCAGTGGGTTGCAAGTGATCAAGGTGAGCTCTAAAATTGTTCACATCGTTCTGTAGATCTGTATACTGAGTCATTTCTGTGGTAGCGGTGGTCCTTTGTGTAAGTTGCTCCTTAAGCCCTTTCAATTCTAGCTTCTGGCTTCTATGTAGTACTTATTGAAGATTTGTTCTATCGTAATGACCTTGACTGACTATTAAGTTGGACAAGCCGGTCATTTTTCAGTTTAGTCAAACACCATACAGTTGGGAGAAAATACTGCCATTTAAAGGACAGTTAGCGAAGGCTTCAAAAGTACAATTGGGGTTGAGAGGTCAGTACTCAACATCCACTTTAAATTCATGAGTTACAGCGCAACATGGTATTTGAGTTGAGTGACTTGATCTATATCTTACTCAATTAAATTGAGAAGTGTCATCATTTGGTTCAGTTATGGTAGGTCCAGAAGATCCTTCCGTTCCAGGTGGCTTAGGAGTACTGACGTTTCCAGGAAGCCCTAGCAGTCCAGGAGCAATATCTCCTGAATGCTGAGGGCATTTAACCTTGGGGGTCTACAGGTCCACCATCCACCTGGGTCACATGAATTCTGAGATTTTTCCATGGTTCAGGAGGACCTTGGAAGCCAGAGGCACTCCAGGACCAGCAGGGCGAAGCACTCTGAAAAGGGCTTATTTTGTCTTCCTTGTTTAATGCAAAGCTTTATCACCACTGTATTTTGAGGCTGGAAATACAATCCAAGTGTGATGCAATAGTCTGTCTGACTTAGGTAAGCTTCAGATATGGTCACGTCAAATTGGGTCAGAATCAATTCTGTAAGTATGTAAAGACTCATTCATCTAATAAGGTCACCTGGAATTGCATTATATTAAATAGATGCTACCTTTTATAGGCTATTTGATTCTCTTGGATATATGAAGAGTACAATTATTAAATTTCATAGATAGATGAATGAAAGTATTTAACCAAGTCCAATTGCTGCAGTCTTCTTGATAGTGCAGTATTAAAATTTTTTAATAATGTGATAAAGCCAGGTGGACAAAATTGTAAATGTATTGATCCGTTCTGGTTCCCATTTTAATGGCAGGTAAACTAGGAGCTAAGTATAGTTCTTTCATAGTAGAGGGACCAGCTGATGCTCTGACCCAACTGAAACGTACTTTAAGCACAAAAATAACGTCAATCAGTCTTTGTATAATTGGGATGAGGTTGGAAATTCTTAATCTGAAACCTCTTTAGTATACAAGAGGCAATTTGCCACTGTACTAAGCCATAAATCAAGGGTAGTTGGGACAGGAGCACCTATTTTAAAGTGAGCATTGCTGATTTAAAGGGTTATGCTTTTAACCCCATTATCTTGTTTAAGATTCTTGTTCTAGATTAACTTTAATCTTCTTTTTATGTCCTCACCCTTTGATGGCACCTCAGAAAACCTGGCAGGGAGCACCAGTTTCTAACATCACTGTAGATATCAGGTGTGGGTTAAGGTCATGGGATTTAAAGCTGCTCAGAGTTGTATGAGGTTATCTTTATAAAAATACACCAAGAGTCCTGAAATACTGGGATGACAAAGGCTTGCTGAAAAACCTTTATAAAATTTTAAAAAAGAAATAATCTTTTTGTAACTACATAAGTGCAAAACAACTGTCAATTTATTTCAAGGTTGGGATATATATGGGGTGATAGGGTTAGTTGAGCATGGGAGGTTCCTTTTTACTGACAATTAGGATCTCTGTAAACTTTAAGAAGAGGTACGTGAAAATATATTTTTCTTTGTGTCAAGTTGTAATACAAAATTATTAGAGTACCCTCTTGTTTCCTTGATTTTAATATCAAGATCTTTTCTCCTTCCATCCGATAGTTCAGGAGCACATGCATTTGTAGATTGTGGTCAGGAATTGAACAACTGATAGACGAAGGAAATTTAATTTCAATCTTTTTTTTTGTCATTACCTGAGGTTCAAGTTCTGCCTTTACCAAATAAGGAGAAGAAGCAATACCCAAAAGCAGTATTGCATCCCCAAGCCCATAAACGGGTATTGAGCAAGGAGTCACTGAAAATATTGGCTCATGGATTTCCACTGCAAGATAAAGTTCACAGATACAAGAAATAAGTCATATGGATGGCATCACCAAGGCAGAGAAGAAGAGAATTTCAAGGCGTTTGAAAATCCCTAAAGGGTTTCTATGCCCTATACTGCTTTATTTTTAATTTGAAATTTCATTTATACTTCAACTTGGGCCTGAATTATAGAAGTAATTCAATTTAATCTAATAAAAAAAGCCTTATATTAAAGAATCTCAATTTAATCCTTTGTTCCATTTATAATAGTTTATTTAAAGAGATCACCAGTACCTAATATGTGATCTAAGGAACAGAAGAGAATGCCATTAAACAGTATAGGATCTAAAAATAGGACACCTTTGAGGAAGGGTACTTTAGTTACATATAACGGCAAAGAAGATTTTAGTCAAATTTCTATTCTTTATAGTGCCAGAGACAAACAAACTGAAGCTATGACAAAAATAGTTAATAATGATACTTCCAGTAAGGCAATGAGTAGTTCTAACAAGCAATCAATACTACAACTTGTAGCATTAGAAGTATATTTACTTAGTGAGGAATACCATGACCCTAGTAAAAATTTTTATGTCTGATTATTATTGGCAAATATTCCCTATAAATTTATTACTTGTACAGATTTGGTTCATGTGCATTTCATCCGCATTGTATAGTATTTGATATTATCAGTTGATAAAAGTATAATGACTATTATCTGAAGTTGGATGGAATTCTTAGATCTTGGCCCAACTCTCGGCCTGTATTTACGCTCAAAATACTTGATATGTCTTAATATAAGAATTTGTTCCCTCTTACTGTCCAACCCAATCTTCTCTGAGATTCCCTAGTGACATTTTCTCCAGTTTGGCACACAGTCAGCAGCTATTTTCTATTGTTTCTCCTTCTTCTCTGGATCCCCGCTCAGATCCTTACTCTTTTCCTTAAAGAGTCTCCCAGTTATCACACACAGCAATAATATCCTTGAGAAAGAATAGAACAATTGAAATCTGGTAAAGTTTACTACTTAAACTATATACCAGATGAAAGCTATAGAATTTGTTAACTACATAACTTGTTTTTTATTATAAGTGAATTCTAGGGAATATATATAATGGGTAATTTAGCTGTCTAACCCTCAGTAGGCACCTCTTTAGTGAAATGGCATCCATTGCCATTGAATTACCCATCCTCTTCTCAGAAGTGATGGTCTTCCCCATCCTGGCTAGGATTCCGTCATTGGACATCCTTGAGACCTAAATGGAAAGAGTCAGAAAAAGTGTCCCTAACGTTTTCCTCCTGATCCAAGTGAACCAACCATATTTGGCTAGCGACCTTCTTAGTTAATAAAACTTGTTACCCATTAAGGCAGGTCATGAACCAACTGATTGATTCACTAGTTACAGGCGGCTTAATTCGCCTCACAACTTACTACTTACATTCCCAATCAGTCAAAATGAACCCAACAGATCCCAATTGGTACACCTGATAGTTAATCACTATCAGATGTCCCTATTTTGTCGGCAACTCCACCTGATGAGATCTTAAGCATTCATACAGATTGATCCCTGATGGATATGACCTGACGAATATCCTAAAATCTCCCAAACATAGTTAATCCAAAATCAGGGTCAACCAATCTCCAATTCACCTTGCATTAGAAAATCATCCCCTAGCGATTCTTGATAATCTAGCAGGCTGGGAATATGGGCAAAAATCCCAACACATCTCACATCTTGCCTATATTTCCATCGAGAAAGGGACTGGGACATGAGAACATCACTTCAGACACTTGGTCAGATACTTCATTGGCTCAAGTGGAGTATGATCACCAATACTCAATGCTGCTTGGGATGACCATTAGCAGGTGGCTCTCTTCCTCTTCCTCCTTTTTACAGCCTACTCAGAGCGCGGTCCTCACAATCTACTGTTGTGCAGGGTTGATTAATTTACTTGTGTACAATATAAGTCCTGGGATCCATTTTCTCCCCCATCAGAGTATATGACCTGCTGTCATATTCAGGATTCTTGGTCCGGCGTCCTCAATTTCCTGATTTTCTCCTCATCATAGACAGGAGACTCTTGCTGTTGATGTTTATCTTGTGGCCCAATTAAGAATGCTTATTTATGTTCACCCTTGTTATTTTTCACTCATAGTTTTCTTGGCTCATGTCATTCTTAATTCTTCTCTTGGAGATCTTATCCCATTAATTTTGAGATCAATTTCTCTTAAATTGGAGCTTATGGATTGTAGAGTGCATAATGTTGACTTTCATATAAGTCTGACATCCCCCCTCTTTTCTAGCTCATATGTCAAATTCCAAGTTGTGTTACCAACAGCTACTAAACAGTTTGTCTGATCAAGATCTTTAGCTCTTCCAGCAGTTGAGTGGGGATGTGCAATGGAACCTCTTCTATGGTCCTTCCAAGACTCATATGCCTAGTCTGGCACCAGCGCATAGTACTTCTGTTTAATTACCAAAACAGTAACCAATCCTTTCAAAACCAGGCTAGTGATCATTTTTGAACAACTCGAAGCTGATTCTCCCTCTGTCATCAATTCCAGAGTTGAATTTTGAAAGGCTCCTGGATTTGGTGCCTTTCGTAGATGCGCTAAACATCATCATGGATGCTCCTGAAATTATGCCCTTCACTCTTGATCACTCTTTTCTTGCCAGGTTGTCTTGCTTCCTGAGTTATTTCTTAATTCAGACAGTACTACAAACCCGCTGTCTTGGCTACTAAGCTCACCATTGGTAACAGTATCCATTTTAAACTTCCCTATGCCAAATTATGTGCCCAAGTAACTGAGGCTTTATCCCTAGCGCTGAATCTCTCCAATCTTGAGAACATCCTAGATTAAGATTTTGCCGCTTATGCTCTTCATTTTGTCAGCCAAGTTATTCAAAGTTGGTCCAAGAAGCTTCCAGCCTCTCTAAGGTTCCATCGTTCCTTCAGCTTCAGCTTCTGAGAAGCCCATAGTTGTCACTTGCAGGATGCCATCTGCTCCCTGCATGACTATCACATTTCCAGCGTTTCCCATAGGTATCTCCCACTGATGGCTTTAATAGGGGGCATGATTTGGCAACTCCAATCCAGTATCCCTTGTTTGCTGCTGACCCATATGTCCAGTGTTCTCGATGAAGCTCGTCGGCAGGTGCTCAAGACTAAACTTCTGGGTCCAGTACCATATTAGGATTACTTGGAGTTATTTTCTGAATTACCTCTTTCTATAATGTTGCTTCCCTCCCCGCTCCAGGGTTTCAAGATTGGCTTCTTCTGAAATTTTAATTTCCCTTCCCTAGTCACTTTCTTTCAGGGATCTGCATCCACCCAAAGAACTTGGTGTCATGTAGGTCTAGCCCTCACTAGCATCTGATCTCACATCAATTTTTTTTTAGTACTAGATGGTATCTCAAATCAATTTTCGATTTATTTGAGGTACGCTGACCAGGGGACGGACAGTACCGATCACAACACTCAAAATGGCAAAACAAACTACTAACCAGGTGGGAAGCAGAAACTGCTTAACCCACCATGGCAGAGGGTGAAGAGGGGTCGGGGGGTTGGTTTTCAGAAAGACCCGCCTCAATCAAGGGGTGTTGGTTGCAGTACCGGATCAGAGCAGAGAGCCAGGGCGTTGGGGCATCTGCATAGTGGGGGCTGAGGTCAGCGTAGTAGGAGTTTTCCACTTCTGCATCAAGATAATGACGGGAAAGTGTCTCAACAAAAGCTGCGAGGAGAACTTCAACTTCTTTGCGGGCTTCAGGAAGTTGGGTGAAAAGGGAGATACTGTGGCGGGTGATTTTGGCTGAGGGGTTGAATGAAGCAAGTGTTGCGACATTCATAACAGCAATTTCAGCATCATCAAATTATTTTGAGATGTCACTGCAGGGAGATTCAGGGAAGTCAGGGGGAAGAAGATGGTGGGCAGGCCATGCTGGAGCTGAGCCACTGACTGGGCCACCGCGGTGCGTAGTTTTGGGCAATGAGGAAGGCCACCGCAGCTAAGGCGAGCTGGTGGTCACTTTGGAAGGGGTTGTATTGGGTAGAGGAGCAAAATGGCGAGGGGTAGGGGTTTCATCAAAGTCGGGAAGGAAAAATTCTGCCCAACCATAATTGCCATGGCAGAGAGGTTGACCTGTATGCTTACCAATAAGGATATTACCTGATTCGTCAGTTTCAGCCAATAGATCCCATGGATTTTGGTTCACTGGAATAGTGGCGTTTAAATTTGAGTGGGTAGGATTGGGCGAATGGGCAGCTGCTTGGGTACGAATGTTGGTCCAAGCATTGCTCTGATTGGCTGGCGTAGATTTAGGTGGGAGAGTGAGGATGGAGGTTTTGGGTGGGGCTGATTTTCCATGTGGGCCCACTGAACGAGATTGGAGGGTGGGAGGGGGCAGCAAAGCGCCCCATACTGAACCTCCAGAGGGGGGCTCATAAGCTGCATCAGCAGATTTGGCCTTAGGGCACGCTCTTTTTGCATGGTCAAGGCCAAAGCAGAGGGAACAAATCTGCCTACCATTATCGACCCGAGCCCAAAAGAAATGATCAGGTGCTGCAGCCACACTAGCGCGGGGTGGGATTTGTTGGGCTATGGTAGGGTGGTGTGGTATGATGGTGGCTGTTGCACGAGGAGCAGCAAGGCGTTCTGCACCATAAGGAATGGCAAAGATGAGGTTGGGCTGAGTGCCATAAGCCATGAGCCCCGCGACCAACTGGTCATACAAAACCTGGGGTGGAAGGTGGGATGGGAGATTTGCAAAGGATACCACTAGCGTGGTGTCTGAAGGGAGGCGAGTACGGGTTGTGGGAATGGGGTTTTTTTATAAATTAGAGGAGTTTGTGCTGCCGCTTCAGCATCCTCCTCAGATTGGAACCCAACGTCAAAGTAGCCCTTAAAAGGGCGGAAGTCTATAAAGCCAGCTGGCGCAAAGGCTGTAGTGGCTAGGTCAATAATTGCCTTATCAGCATATGGGAACAAACGTCCATAGTCCACTCTGAGGCAATAGCGAATAGCAGAGCGAGGGAGGGCGAGAGGATGGGGGCGAGAAGGGTGGATGCGCGCCAGGTGGAGTGCTAGGTCTCGTGGGGGGACAAAACGGTTGGAAGCAGTGGGCGGGCTGTTTGAACCTGTCCGAACGCGCTTACCTGCAGGGCGGAAAACGCTAGGTGGGGGTGCACTGCTGCCCCACACTGGGGTGGCAGGCGGCAGAGCCAAGGACATCAAAGAATAGGTTTGGGCAGATGGCTGTGGATAAATAAACTTAAATTTAAAATCGCTCAAAAGTGACTTTGAGCGGTTAAAGAGAATCTCAAATCAATTTTGATGGGCTATTCATTCTTACTGCGATCCATCCTCCCTCCCCCAAGAGGTGACATAGGTGGAAATAATCCCCATATTGAGGGTAATCAATAATTAATAAAATTTATATAAATATATTGGTTTTTTCTATGTTGTTTATAATTTTTTGTATTTTCCAATATCTTTTATCAATCTTTTATTTTTTCTTTTTTTCCAAGGGACTTGACCTTGTTTCAGTTCACGGTCCATCTTTCTTTATTTTTCCTTAAACTGGGTCCTAGGTATTCTTAAACCTACCATTTTTCTATGGCTCATAGAACCTTTTTGGACTTAACCATCTAGTTTGGTTCAGAGGTCCTTTTTGGATTTGACATGATCATCAGGACATAATAAACTTAATGGTTTATTGGTCTTTTGGGAACTCTTTTGTTTTTTCATTAATCCAACACTTCAAATACTTAGTATGGACTCAATTTGAAGCTCTTCCATCTAAGAGATTCTTGATGGAGTAGGCGTCAGTCACAACTTTACAATAATCTCAAATGGATCTGACCATAACACATCCAGTTTGTTTCTTCTTCTGAAACCATTCATATCACAATAAGAAACTCTCACCTATTTGATATGCTGCTAAGGCCAGTCAGTTCTTATTGTCCTTCAATTTTGCTTGTATCCTTTTCTTCAAATTAGTATCAAATTGTTTGTATTTCATAAACAATTACGATATTTGTTAATTGGTTCAAGTACTGTTTGGCACTCATCCCCAATGTTGGTTCAACCACCAAATATTAAATTGGTGGCGACGCGGCCTTCCTCCCATATAGCAATTCAAACGACGTTTTTCCTGTCGCTGTATGATGACTAATATTGTAGTCAAACATCACCAAACTTAGTTACGTTACCCACGCGGAAGTTCTTCCTGTGACCAGCTTCCTCAGCATCGCAGCCAGCATTCCATTCACTCGTTCTACCAGTCTGTTCATCTCTGGCTGGTAGGGTAAAGACATGACTTCTCTGATCCCCATTTATATCAATCAGCTGCGGGATCACATGAGACGTGAAGCTTGTCCCATAATTGTCAAGCAGGACCTGCGGGATCCAATAATATATTACTTAATACAGAAAGAACTTCGCTGTGCTGGTAGCATCTAATTTCACCAGAGCCTTCATCTCAGCTCATCTCATCAGATGGTTGATAGCAACTATTATGTAATTTACTCCCCCTGTGCTCATTGTCAGCAGTCCCATCACGTTGATGGACACTCCTGCCAGGCAAATCCGGGGCGGACCACTCAGTATCCAGTTTTATTATAATGTGGCTTGTGAAACTGGCACTCCATGCAACAAGCTAAATAGTTGGCAACATCATCTTTGAAAAACTCCCATTAGTAGTACTGGCAAGTATGATTGGTCATTTTTCTCAGGCCTCCATGCCCAACAACCTTATGAGCAGCTTGAACGATAGCTTCTCTTTCTGACAGCTTTGAGAATAGTAACCTCTTCCTGTTAATCATCTCAAAAACTTGTCCATCCATGGTCTCAGTGTTTTCCATCACTTTTTAAAGTGCACCTTGGATTTCTTGGGGCTCATTCCTGATTTCTACATCGACCATTATCTGGATTACCTCATCTGCTTGCAGGTACACCATCTGGACCATTGGTAACCGCAATAAGCCATCCGCATTCTGGTGAGAAGCCCCCGCTCAGTGGACAATCTTGTAATCATAAGCCTGAAGCTTAAGTGCCCATTGGCCAGTCGTCCTTCTGGTTCTCTTAAATTATGGAGCCAATGCAATGAGGAGTGGACTTTCACCACTTTGAAGTGCGTTCCGTGGATGTACACCCAAAACTGCTTTTAAACGTAAATAACCGCAAGGCATTCTCACTCAGTTATGGTGTAATTCCTCTCAGTGGCTGAGAGTGTCCAGCTCACATACGCCACCGGATGTTCATACTTAAGTTCATATATTTGGCTTAGCATTGCGCCAATCGCTATTAACAAAGCATCAGTTTGTATAATAAACTCTCAATCAAAATTTGGATATTTCAAAATCAGAGAATCTATTAGATACTGGCATAGATCAGAGAAGGATTCCTGCACTTACTCAATCCTTATGAATCCCTTTTTTGGATCCTTCAACAGATGTAGTAAGGGCTTGGCTATTTGGGCAAAGTCTTGAGTAAATCTTATGTAGTATCCAACCATCTCAAGGAACACTTGGATTTCTCAGACACTCTTCAGCACAGCCATCCATTCTATGGCTTCTATCTTCTGGGCTTGTGGCTGCAATCCACTAGAGTTGATCACAAATCCCAGATATTCCAACTCTTTTTTGTAGGAGTGACACTTCCTCAGCTTAATCTTCAGGTTAGCCATGGACAGTCTCTTGAATACTTCTTCCAAGTAGTGTAGATGATCAATAAACGTCCTACTGAACACGTTGATATCGTCCAGATATACCAGGACACATGACAACTTCAAGTCGCCTAGTATTGCGTCCATGGCCCTCTGAAAAGTTGCAGGCGCATTACATAGACCCTGGGGCATCCTCGTCAATTGGTATAGCCCCTGCACAGTAATAACAACGCATTTTTCTTTGTCTTCTTTTGGAAAGTTAATTTGCCAATATCCTGAGATCAGATTCACTGTGGAGAAATACTTCGCTTCTCCAAATTGATCTAGTCATTGTCAATTATTGTTAGGGAATACATCCTTCTTTGTAATCTTATTCAGCTTTCAGTAGTTAATCACCACCCAATTAGGCCATTCTTTTTCTTCATGATTAGAATTGGACTCGCCCAGGGACTTGACAATGGAACTTGTAATTTTGAATGGTATCGCTAGGATCTGTCAGGCTATTCATACAGGTCAAACCCTCTGAGCAATAGGCAGATGATGTGGGGATCGTTGGCCCTTCAGATGCACTTAAAAATATATTAAAAATAGGAGCAATTGCCCCAATCAGTTCTATTATTATATCTTATAAATACAGCGTCCTCGCTGTCCCATCTCATCTGCACTTAAAAACCTACCTCTCTCAATCACCCATTTCGCTTATATACATCAACTGAAGGTGATACTGTTTCTCATTGCTTGGGTTATTCTATTCCACCGATTTTCCTCAATTTGGATTATTATTCTTAATCTGCTGTCGCTCTATTTGTAGGCGATTTACTTTATATTCATTGAATATCAACATCGCCTTATCACCTTATATAGAGGCGATCCAATAAGCTCATTATATCCAATACCTCTCGTTAATCCCAATATCGCCTCATCTCAAGGTAATCAAATATCCGTAGCTGATACTGTGTTTGGTGATTTCCGCCTGGCTGTCCAAAGACTATTGTCCAAACATATCAAAATTGTGACATTACCCCTTCTTGACTGGAAGATAAGATCCTATTGTTTATAAGGTCTGAGGAATTATGCGTGTACTTGGTTAATGATCTGACCACTTGTAGGATCCTTAATAGTATATGCGTTGACTCCAGTCCTCTCTATTATTTTTTAAATGGACCTATCCAAATACTAGCAAGTTTATGCTTCTGCCTGAATCCATGCTGATCGTGAAGGAAAACCATATCACCTTCCTTGAATGGCTCCAACACACTACAGCATGCCTGATCATCTGCCTAATTCTTAATCTTCATAGCCAAACTGAAGTAATATGCTTTGGTTTGTAGTTTGATCAGAATTTTCGCGAGGTTAGTCAAATAGCGGTGGGGTTCTAATCCACCAGTGTCTTCTACACACGCATAAAGCAACGCCAGAAGAACCAGGTGTCAGCCATATAGTAATTGGAAGGGACTCTTTCCCATGGCGAAATGGTAACTAATGTTATAAGCAAACATGGCGGTGGAAAGGAGGGAGCTCCAATCTAAAGGCGATCCATTACTAATTTTTGGAGTATGTTCACCAGAGTTCCATTCACTCGTTTGACCATTTTATTAAACTTGGGGTAGTATGGGGTCATCAGAACTCTGCGGATCCCCATAAGCTCATTCAATTTAGGAAGTATGTGCAAGGTGAAGTTGGTGCCATTATCAGTGAGAATAAACTGAGGGCAACCGTGCCACTGAATAATGCATTCCAGCACGAATTTAGACACTTTAACTGCCCCTAGATCTCATATCACCCTTGCTTCAACCCACCAGGTCAAGTAGTAGATAGCCACTAGAATGTACTTACAACTGTTGGCTCCTGTTGGCAAGGGGCCAATGACATCGAGGGAGACCGTATGCCAAGCAAAATGTGGTTTCAATAACCAATATGACATCACATGATGGAACGGTTTCTCCACTTGGCACTGATGGCAACAGGAAATAGTTTCGAGCATATCAAAACTCATACTTTCCTAATAGTATTATGGGCGTAACAATTCCATAGTCTTATGCATGCTACCATGCCCGACTGCCCTGTGAGCACTCATAATGATTTCTGGCCATGCGGAGGGTCATGGAAATTCACTGTAGAATCGCCAATTTGTTTATACAGTTCTCCATTCCATTGGAAGGTGCTTGTGCACAATTTGTTTAACATTTTGATTACTTGAGGTGGTTTGTCATCATATTTTCTGCTGAGCATCTTATCATACATCACGTCACTAAGGTCCGCTGTCACTGCAATAGTCAGTAACCAAGATAAACAGTCTGCATTCTGATGCTTCGCTCCCAGCCGATGGAGAATCTCAAAATCATAAGTCTGTAACTTAAAAGCCCATTGAGCCAACCGTCCTTCTGGTTCTTTGAGATTCTTAAACCAGCATTATGATGCATGATTGGTTATGACTTTAAACTTTACCCCATACAGATAGACTCCGAATTGTTTATATTCATAGATTACTGCTAAGCACTCTAGCTTGGTCACAGTATAGTTACACTCATGACAGTTCAGATTACAACTACAGAATGCAACAGGATGTTCTTCTCCCTCATCATCTTTCTGAGAAAGTACTGCTCCAACAGCAGAAAGGGACGCATCCATCTGAACAATAAACTCCCAGTCAAAGTTTGGATATCACAACACTGGTGCGCTTCTCAACGCCATACAGAGTGCATCAAAAGCGGATTGATAACGTTCTGTCCACTCGAACACAGTGTCCTTTTTTAACAACTCAAATAGCGGGCCCCCAATACAGCTAAAATTAGGGATAAAGCGTCAGTAGTAACTGACCATCCCCAGAAATACCTGTATGTCGCGCTTACTATTAGGTTTAGCCATTTTGCTGATGGCCTCCACCTTAGCCGGTTGTGGCTGCAGCCCAGTTGAGTCTACCAAAAACCCAGGTATTCTAGCTGATTTTGAAAAAATTACACTTTTGATGTTTAATTTTAATGTTCGCCTCAGCCAGCCGGCGAAATACTGCTTCAAGTTGGTCTAGGTTCTCCAAAAAGTCCAAGAGAAAATGTTAAAATTATCAAGGTTTACTATGACGCATGACAGCTTCAGGTCGCCAAGAATAGTGTCCATGGCATGCTGAAAAGTAGCAGGAGCGTTACACAGTCCTTGAGGCATCCATGTTGGTTGAAAAAGGCCTTTAGAGGTGATCACAGCTCATTTTTCCTGTTCCGCCAAGGGTAACTCAATTTGCCAGTAGCCTGATATTAAGTCCATTGCAGAAAATTAGCGGGAACCCCCTAATTGGTCCAGGGCATTGTCAATTCTTGGCAAGGGGTACAAATCCTTTTTTGTAATACTGTTGAGTTTCCGATAGTCTATTACTACCCAGTTGGTGCTGTCCTTCTTTTTTACTATTAGAACAGGCGAAGCTCACAGGCTCTTGGATGGCTCAAGCATCCCTTTTTGTAATAACTTGTCAATTTCTTCAGTAACCACATCTTCCGCTGCCAAAGAGCGGCGGATCAGCTGAGACCTTATCAGAGGATGGTCACTGGTGTCCAATCGATGGACCACCCCCAAGCACACCCTAAATCGTGATTGTCAACAGCAAAAATCCCCCTATATTTCTGAAATAAAGCTATTGCTTGATCTTTTTGTTCATCCGTTAATCCCATTAAATTACTCCACAATACCACCATTAGTACATCGACCAATGGTTCAAGCGGTAGTCAAATTCATCCAAAGACTAAAATCATGAACCTGGCGGACCTCTTCTATGGGAATCAGATGTAGATATGCTATAGTTTGGTGGCGGCAGTTTTTCATTGGTTCACTATGTAGGTTTGCTAACAAAACCTTTATCTCCCAATGTCCCAGGAGTATAATTTCTGAAGCCACATGCAGCTCAAACCGTGTTTGATGATAGAGCCCAATAATTTCCCCATATAACCCACTCAGCACTTCTAACTCTAACTCAGTATTCACTAAGACTTGATGACCGGAAGGGATGGATATGGGCCCTTTCACTTGAAGAGATATCCCTTGATATTCATAGATCTGCTGAGGGAGGGCCCAAGTTTTGCACTTCAGTCAATGGTAGTGAACAGGCCATACCCCATCACTATAGGCGAGGTTGATATGACTTGTATGCACTGGATCTTTTGCTATTCCCCTAGTAGTAAAGTATATTGGGATCTGCTGACCCAGGATGTCAAGGGCCTCCTCCATCATATCAGCGATAGTTCAAAATGACGCAGAAAAGCGGTCCTTATTAATATGTCATAGTGTTCATTTAGTAACACAATTGCTGGAGCCACAACGACAATGGACCCAAAGTGCAGAGGCAGCGCACTATAAGCTCCCTCGGAGACAGTGCTTACAGCTCCAGCAGTCCCATAAACCATGCGATGGTCTACATCAGGTTTCAGCATTAATTTCTGCATTAACTTATTATAAACTATGTTGACTGGAGCACTAGTATCTATTATAGCGCGAACTCTAAATTTCACTACATAAATAGTACAGTATGTACACTCAGAATAAGAAGAATATTGGCTGTTTAATACGTGAAAAATTGTGGGCTCTCTTTTCCCAAGAAAAATTTTAATCCCCTCTCCAACTTGGGGGTATTCTCTGACAATGGCATCTACCGGAAGGGCGACGTTTACTCCTTTCAGAGTTGGTGCATCCGCGGCAGGATTGAGTTGGTATGAGGACGCTTGATCAATCATTTGATAGGCATAGGGCTTCAGTTGTTCAAGGGACTCTTCATCTGCCACCGCCTTAGCTTGAGCTTGGGTTACTACATTTACTCCTCCAACTGGCTGTTAGTATAAAATTCCGTCATTGTACTGAGGAAATTTCGCAGGGTATACTACTATTGATTTGGGGACATGTTGAGTGGGTATCACGGAGGTAGAGGGTCCTGTCTCTACTCCGCTCCATCTTTTCCCTGATAGTATTGGCCTTGTTGTACGTAATTCATGCGGCGATTGTGGCAGAATTTTGCCAAATGACCAGTGCGACACATTTTTAGCAGTTAACTTCATAAGAACTATGTTCTGAGTTATCATAAGT
Organism: Massospora cicadina; assembly: GCA_022478985.1. Classification (NCBI taxonomy): domain Eukaryota; kingdom Fungi; phylum Entomophthoromycota; class Entomophthoromycetes; order Entomophthorales; family Entomophthoraceae; genus Massospora; species Massospora cicadina. Next base: position 276,898 of record JAKSZP010017114.1, read on the forward strand.
GGGTCCAGACCGGAAGGGTTGGGGTCATTTGGTATACCCAGTTCCTGGTTGGCTAGCCAATTGTTGATGGTTGACATAATTGGGTCCAGGTCAATAACTAGGTTGCTGACGATTGTCATGGCAGCCCATTGATGCTGATTGTACTGTTGATTATAATTCAGCTGAGGACAAGGTGCAGAGTTATAGTAAGGCCAAGGATTACTAAATAAAGGTGGAGGTGGCCAATAGTATTCTCTGGAATAAGAGGGTGCCGGGGCAGCGGTAGTCTTATGATCCAAAGTTGGCAGCAAAAAGTTAGGGGATACCCAACATAGAAACTGTACAATTTTAAACAGAGGTACTTCATCCAGAAGTGGCGAAATAACATTAGAAAGTTCATGATATGGCTTCACCGCAGCGGACATGGCAATGCACAAGTTGGCTTCTGCTAAGTACCCGGCTCCAATCAGTACATGGGCTTCTGTTGTGAATTGATCAGCGAACTCAATGAGAGTCTCGTTTTGACATTACCTGATTGTTAAAAATTCTGCTTTCTGTTGTGACATTTTTGAGCTTCCCCCAAACAAGTGGAGTACGGTGTCCTTTATGTCCTTATAGGAGACAGAACTACTGGTGAGGTAACAGGTGACCTGATCATTGCTTCCTACATCCAGGGCAGATATAGCAACTTAGCCCTCTATTTATCGGAGACTCCTTCCATGGTGAACTCTAATTGTTTAAAGAACCCATGGATGTTCCCATTGCAGTCAAACGGGAGTATCTTTTTGATATTAATTTCCTCCTTTCATTTGTGGTTGTTAGGTCCACACTGAAGAATGTAATGAGACCCAAAAGCGGACTCTTAATGAGGAGCAGGATTAGCGGAAGTTGGGATATTTGTTGCTTTGGGGGTATCATAACCATTGGTTGTAGGTGGTACAGCCATTACTGAAGGTAAGTGGTGTTCTGACTCATATAAATATCCAGTGCTATTATCATGAGGGTCGTAGCTATGACCAGCGCTGTTTTCTCCTACATAGGATGCTTCTTCTTGATAGTCATCATCCTCCCAGCGTGATGACTGAGAAGGAGTAGAGAATCTTTGTTTTTTATTGCAACCGCTGTGTGGTATTTTTTAGTCATTCAGTATGTTCTTCATTTTGTTGTCCTGAGATTCTTATTTGACTAAACGTACTATCAAGTTAATACATGACTGCATTGTGTTCTTGATGGAGTTCAGCTTGGTTTTTGAGTACCGCGTCCAAGGTAACTTTGATTTCCTCATATGAAGCTGATATGGGGTTTCAGGAGGACTCCCCCAATGACATGACTTGGGTAAGGCATGATTGGCTTTTGGAGTTCCAGAGTGTTAGGTGATTGATCAATGGGCCCCTTGTAGTGAGCACCACTGTTGTAATTTTGAACAGTATCACTAGGATCCATCAGGCTATTTGCACAGGTCGAGCCCTCTGAGCAATGGATGGACAATGTGGGGATTGTCAGTCCTTCAGATGCACTTAAAAATATATTAAAAATACGAGCAATTGCCCCAATCAGTTCTATTATTTATTTCTTATAAATACAGCGTCCTCGCTGTCCCATCTCATCTGCACTAAATGCCCCTCTAATTGCCCATTTTTCTTATATACATCAGCTGCAGGCAATACTATTTCTCATTGCTTGGGTTATTCTATTCCGCCAATTTTCCTCAAATTTGGATTACTATTCTTAATCTGCTGTCGCTCTATTTCTAGGCGATTTACTTTGTATTCATTGAATATCAACATCGCCTTATCACCTTATATAGAGGCGATCTAATAAACTCATTATATCCGTTAAGACTTAAATCCCAATATTGCCTCATCTCAAGGCAATCAAATATTCATAGCTGATACGGTGTTCGGCGGTTTCTGCCTGGATGTCCCAAGACTATCATCCAGTCATATCAATATTGTGACAGAACTAGAAGCCCATGCTTCAATAGTTCGCGATTTCATCTTCCACTACCACTTTGGCCACAATTTACTGTCAAATCAGTCTCATCCTGATCAAAAAATTTTCCCCAGTGTTGCCTTGTGTGGATCACATCTCTCTTGCATCCCAAATTGTAATCCTGAGTGAATACTTCCCAATACTTTTGAACTATTTGAGCACCTCCTCTTGCTGGTCTTCCATCAGATTAGTGAGTTTCTCTCAATTAATAATAGTTTGATACTCTCAGTTACCCTGGCTGGTAATCCAATCTCTTCTTGAG